>WAAD01031664.1:88903-131844 GCA_013389945.1 Fregata magnificens
TCCCTGCGCCCCCTGGCGGAGCCCCGCCGGCCACGGCAGCCGAGGAGGGTCAGGCGGCGGAGAGCGCGCGAAGGCGGTGGCTCCGCGGCCTTCAGCAGCGCCCTGCTGAGCAGTCTGAGGTAAAAAGCGGCAAAAAAAGCTCCCTGGCGGCCCCTGGATACAAGACGGCTTCAGAGCCAGCTCAGACTAAAATTTGGGGGCCACCAGCCCAGACAGGGGCCCAGACCGAGGGAGAGGACTCCTGCTGCTGCCTACCTCCCGCCGTTGGCGCCTCAGGAGACTTCGTGGCACCTTCGTGCCCACGAAGCCTTGTTGCGCTGCCTCAGGCTCAGCAGCCGCCGCCTTCAGCCCGGTATCGCTGCTGAGCGACAGCGGCTGCGAGGCCTGGTGTGAAAGAGTTATTACATGTTACACAGTCTGTCAAAAACTCGAGGCCCTTCCTTTGGAAGCATGGCTGAATGAGTCAGTGCCAGCATGAACTCACACTTGAGAGGAAAAATACATACATTTAGAACTCTCTTGCCCAAAAGACCTTATTCTTTGCCTCTTGTTTTCAAAACTATAATACACCCACAAACACCCCCCCATTTCAAAATAAAGAATTGTAATTAAGCCTCCTGAATCTTTTTAGTAATTAATCTTACAGTTTTATTAACCATAGATCCCATAGCAGGGTCTGCTAATTGGAGCATGGCAACAGTGCTGAGAGACTAACACCAAACTTCAAGGTCACACTCACATCAAGTAACTGTAGGGGTCACTCCGCCACACCATTCCTCACTTTTCTCCTCAAAGGTAAGGCAAGAATAGTGGTCCTTAGCACTCTTAAGCTAGGAATGTCAAAATATTTTTCAAAGTGCAAGAGGAGGGTTACAACAGTTGTTATTGCTTATCACAAAAACCTGCCAGTTAAAATATTTGTTGTCCTGTTACATGGTCAGAGTGCAACAGAATGTTATGCTTACGGGACAGTATTTTTGTTCCTCAGACAGTTATATTATTGCCCAGTTGTATAATGCAAAAGTCATTAGTAATTACTTTATTATTACTTATATCTGTGAGCATGAATGAACAGTAATGTGATCACAGAGATCTGATCATCCCGACAGTGAGATCCATGCAGGATTAAATTAATACAAACTGTCACACTTCATCTTAAAGTCATCTGGCATCTGGAGTTAACAACTTAGATTTGGGATATATTTAATAAAAAAATTAATGCCATTTACTACTAGTTTGATTCTAATGCTATTTTGATATTGCTTGTTGTTTACTAATCTTTTCTGTTTACTTAACTGGATTTTTCTGTTAAAGCTGCATTTATAGAAAACAGATTCATTGGCTGGGAGAACAGCTCAAGTAATAATTTTTCTTCTGTGCCAACATGTTTCTTATCTTTTTGGCAAGACACAGAAGAGAGAAATAAGATGAGTGATCCAGAAACTTAGGATTTGGCCTGGGCAAAAGGACCGTTAACTTTATCCAGGTTCAGAATTCATTGGTGCAGTTTTATTTGGTACAAAAGTATATTAGGTGGCAAAGCAAGAATGTTCACTGTGTTTGCCTGAATTCACATTTGCTTTGCTGCTGACAAACAGAGGACTGTTTGGAAAGATTTTTATGTCATTATTACTCATTAAAATTGCTATTGTCTAGCTCATGGCAAATAACTGTTCCAAGCTCTATACTGTTATAAAAATGTATTTGATTTCATAAGAGCGGTAAAGGAGTGGTTGGAAGCATTTGTATAATACAAGAGACATGAGCAACACAAATCCTGTCTTCTGTTAAGCACCAAAGGTGGTTACTTAGGGCTTTTAAAGCTTAAATTCAGTTGGGGAAGCCAACATACTTAAAGCAAAGAATTACATGATACAAGTGACAAGCAAAGAAGAGACAGCAGGGTAGCATTTCATGGAGAATGAACACAAAGCGAGATATGTATGTTGAGGTTGAACAGACTGTTGTTGCAGAATTTAGAAAGAAGCATAACAAAGGCGTAGAGGAATATGTAAGGATGTCTTACAAGTGATCTAGAAGTGAAGATCTTTCTAACAGGAACTGTCCATTCACCACAGAGGATAAAACCACACAGAATCAGTGTGAAAAGTGTTTTTCTTGAACACTTTTGCTGTCAACAGTAACCATCATACAACAGACTCTTTTGCATTAGCTCCAAAAGTCTGACACTTTGTCTCAATAATTTCAATATAAAAGAAACCGTGACATTCTGTCCTCCTGACTTCTGTCATCAGCAGTATTACAGTCGTAACTTGTATTCTGACATTTTTCTGAGATCTTAGAGAAATGCCATAACTTTTAAACTCTTGAGAAGCAGCCATGCAAAATATATGCTTCAACTTTAAAAAAAGCCATTCATCCACATTACTTGTACCAAAGAATGAATTCTATAGCTGAGATTATGTATGGTTGTAAAAAAGTCCAGAATAAACATTAAAAAAATGTTTTTCAGATGATGTTTTTGAAAATAATGATTAACCTTGTTATTTTTTCCATTTGAACATGCATTAGAAGAGTTAAACAGTTCACAAACAGCAGTGAGCATTGAAAATAGATCTTTCGACTTAAACCAAAATTATTAGATAGCTTTTTCCACACTCACCAAAATGAGAAGCCTTAGTGTATGTGCTTCATAACTGTCATGGGCTAACATGTTACAGGCATACCACTGTAACAGAAAAAGGATGCAAGAACTCGGATTCAGTTCAAGATACTAGGCAAACAAAATTAATGTTTAACCTCACGAAAAAGCAAAAAAAATTTATTAATTTATTCAGCAAGATTTGCACTTTATCTCTCTCCCCAAATTTTTTCCTCTGTTTTTTTTTCCCACCCAGATCCATATTCAGTTTAATGATATATAATAATGAACACTGCCCAAGAACACACATCACTTTAATTTCCCTATTCACATTTCCCCCATCCAGTTTGGAATTAGGATAAGAGACATGTTTTTCTTCCAAACTTCTGCTTATGCGCAGCAGATGCCAGTAAACTGGGAATAAACCTGTTTTGCACTGGAACTTCAAAACTAAGGCTCATGAACCACCCACCAACATTTCAGTAGGCAAAAAATACTGAAAAGGTGTTTTTACAGTCCTGTTTAACACAGATGCTTGATCTTTTCATACTATACAACACCACACTCCGCATGTAGGACACCATGCTGATGAGATCGCTTTCTATAAGTAACCTCCACAAATACTCTTATTCAGGTCTCACCTGGGCAGATCACGCTTTACTGACTATATTTCCCATTATTGTCTTCCTAAAACAAGACCAAATGTGGTAAATAGGTGGTCCATGCACCATGCTCTGAAGACCAGCACATTTGGACTCCTCATCAAGAAAAAAAAAAACAAGCTCCAGAGCCAAGGGACCTCTGCTGTGAACGCCCTACCCACAGATGTTCAGCAATCATAAATAAGGGCTAATCTCAGCTCTGGTGACAGCACATGTGGAGATAGATTTCTCTTTGCTATTTTATTGAAAATGTATCCATCCAGAGTCCTAAGGGCATGCTGAATATGCTAATTAAAATTTGTACGCATTCTCCTTGGAACAATATCTAGGACTAAAACCCTTCCTGAAATCTTTCTCCACCCAGAAATCAGAGATCACCCAAGCGGGCTTTTCTCTCCCGGTAGCCTTGAGGTTGCATTAGCCAAGCTACCCTCATAGCAAACCCCACAGAGAGGGAGCCTGGAGGTCAAAATCCCTTTCTGTGGGGGCGGTTGTTCTCATCATGCTGCAATATGAGGATGTCCCCTCCTGAACAGCTCCCCCAACTGCCACCAGACCCTTTGCCTTACGTTTCAGTCTCAGTAGCTGCAACTGCCGCTATTTACCCCATTTCTTGTCCTGTTCAGGACACCCATGGTACATATTCTGCTTCCAGGGGCTATGGCTTTGTGCTTACCTGGCAAAATTATTCCATTTGAAAGCAAGAGGAATCAGTTGGAAATTAAAAAAAAAAACAAACCACAAAACCAAAACAACCCCAAAACAAACAATAACAACAAAAAATCAAGACCAGTGTGGATACCTGCAGCTATTTAGCATAAAAAGCTTGAGTCTGCCAAGAATTTTTAGAGTCTGTCCTGAGTACCTCTTTTTTGTAAAATGGTATTTCAGAGTAGAGATTTCTCTGCTGTATTTGAAAATTTAACCACCAGCATAATGTACAAATGCAAATTCCTTAAAGAATATTACATTGCTTTTTTAGAAAGCTCTGCTATAACTATTTTAAAGTCTCCCAAGTCATACAAAGCCTGCAAGTTTCTCCTAGGAGACATTTACTCAGAGGAGCTGCATCAAGAAAAATGCTGAATTCACCGGGTGCTTTCTGCTCTTTGAAACACCTTGGATATGTATATATAAGTGTCTGCGGAAAGCATTGAGTAAATATACCTACTTGACTTCAATAGTTTTAATATGCTTTGGATTGTTAGTCAAGCTTACAGGAGACTGGTGGTAGTCTTCAGGCCTTTTCTAGCAGCCTCTGCCACATTGAAATAAAGACATTTAGTATCTGTAGTGACATTATTCCATCTTCTTATGCTGTATGAATCTTGCCAATATTTATCCCATGATAGTTATTAAAAGTAGGCATTTCTTTCAGCAGCAGCTTAAGCAGCTTCCTTTTGGCCTGTATGTCTATGCCCCAATCTCTCCAGCTCACTGGGTGTGCTGGTGCAACTTGTGGCATAGCAGCAACAAACTCATCTACGTTAAAGTTTCCCAAGTTGCACAGGGGAATTAGTTATAATTCACTTGATCTTAAGCCACTTACTTATTTTGGCCAGGATACATCTGTAGTTGATCACCCAATTCTATCCATAACCCACTCCCCATCCTGCAGCTAAATAAATATCTCATTTAATGTGCTGCCTCCCTACTAGAGAGAAAACCATTTTTAAGAAAAACCAAACAAAAAACACCCCATAAACCAAAAAAAAACCCCAACAAGCCACCAACACTACAGACACTTGTAAAAAGAGTGATGCATGCATATTTTAAGTGAATGGTAAACATACAATGAACTTCTGCGGCAAGAGGCAGCTAGCATTTTGCACACGCTCTTCCACTGGACAGCTTCTTATAGCTCTGCTTTCTTCTGGGCTTAAGTTTATAAGCAACTTTATACTACAAGATTAAATTGAGCTCCTTAAATAGATTTGGTATGAAATATATGCGCACTTATTTTATTTGTTTTAATTTCTTCTTTAAGTAGAACCCATTGCACAAACCTGGCTACATGGAAGTAACTCATGGGGAATGACAAAGACAGCACTTACCTTAAAAAAAAAAAAAATACCCCAAGAGTGACTTATTTTCCTCTTTTTTTGCCATTATTGCAGATAAGGACAACACTGGTAAGAAATTGTGCCTGTGACTGTTCCAATAAAGTTTCCCAGTAGTGTTCCAGCCATACCACCATGCCCAGGTAGGACACCTCAACCTGCTGATTTCATTACAAGCTATGGAGGACTATTATGGAATGTGACTGGGACCAGCATTAAATAGCCCTGGGAGCCTGTTCATATGCCACACCTGAGCAAGTAACTTTTTTTGAACTGGTAAACTTGTTTTAGCAACATAGATAGCTCTCATCCTAACTTTCTAAAGAAGCCTTAGGTGTATAGATTGAAATAGAGATTTTAAAGCAACTTCTTTTGTCTTTTACTTCATCTTCTCCCCCTATTCTTGTCACGTTTAGCTCTACTTTAATTCCCTGCTGTATCTCTTGTGATAGCTTTCAGGTGCTGCTAGGTTTCCTTACCTTGCATTAGATGTAATGATTACTTGAGTAAATTTCCCTGTTTTCTCCAGAAAACTCATTTGGATGAACTTAGTAATCAAACCTCCTGTGGCAGGTGGATGTAATTTTTTATTTGAATGAGGGATTTTGGAGCAGAGGTAAGAAGGTGGGCTGATTGCATTCAATAAACTGCCTAGCCACACCCATCTGACTCCTGGCTTGTGTTACCCTGGTGGGGTGCTGCTGTCTCGTCCTATTTCAGGGCAGCACCAGTCCTCCTTCCTTTCTCTCGTGGGTACCTGTGGGCTGTATGCTGCTCTGTTCCCTGAGTGGGAAGGAGGTGTGATGCAGCAGTACTATGTGTGCCTTGTTTATGGGAATGGAAGGTGGATGCAAACAGAGGATGTAGATAACTAAATTTAAACCTGTGATCCTCACAAGTGTTGCAGGCCTGCTGAGTAAGTTGGAGAGGTCTACAACCAAGTATCTCTCTTAGGTGAGTGAGTGAACCTGTAAGAAACAGTTGTACTTGCAAATCCTCTTTTCTTGAATCAGTGCTGTGATTTCTGCAGAAGTTTGGCTTTTTTTTTTTTTTAATTGAGTCCTGAGGACCCTATAAAGTGTAAGCAAGGCAAAGGATTGAATGATTGTCAGAGGACATCTTTTTTTTTTTTTCTTTTCCTCCCAGAAAGCTGTTTGGATATGGCAGTAATGAAATTGTGAGTGTATATATATAGCCTATATGTTTGCATATAGTCTATCATATCCACAGTGTAATAGGCGCATACAGTCTATCATACTTTTTTTGCTTTTGAGTAATAAACTTCCAAGACATTTGAGTTATTGTTTTTTATTACTGTGAAATCTAAAATAAGTGAAAGACTTCAGGAAAACAGTTGTTATTTTTTTTTCTAGTAGTGGTAAAAAACCAGACAGAACAACAAAGAAAAGACAGGCTCCTCACTTGAACAAGTGGAGTGCAACTCCTTCATGTTTACCTGGGCTCTCCTTTGTCCTCTCTATTGTATTAAGTTGAGAATAAAATGGTTTTATGTTCAGCAACCTGTTTTCAACCAAGGCATCCCGCTGCTGTATAGGATGTGACGTGTCTCCAACAAGACAGCTTTAAGATACACTTTATGCGAAAAAACTTGAATAACTAGGTCTTCTGCAGTCTTCTGGTAGGTGAAAAATAGGCTGAGCAGGTGCAGAGGGTAGGAGCAGTCTAAAACTGAGGCTCTCCAGTGAAAACTTCTGTATTCAGATGCAGGGACTTTGTAGCTGTGCATAGGCTTTGACTAAAACATGTTCATGTGAGCTCACAAGAGCAGTTCTGCGGGATGATGGGGAGTACCTGTCTGCTGCTAATAGAAATTGTTAACATACGCTGATAGAAAACCCTCTATATTTCTTGGAAATAAAAACATGGTTTGTAGTTCCTCTTTCCAGAAACTTTAATGTCCTTGGCCAATTACTCAAGTAGAGCTGTAAAGGTTTCTGGGAGTTGCGGATCTGGGGCCTTTGGCAGTTGAAGCCACCTCAATTCACTTAATCTGATGCTTTAAGTCCAGGCTCTTTTAAAATCATTATCTGCACATGCTGCAAGATTGTGCTAATGCATATTTCTATCCCCTGCTTAAAGGAAAATATCCCCTGGAACAAAGTCTTGTCTTCTCAAAGGAGTTACCATCATGTTTTATGCCACTTTGTGTTGAGCTGCTTTCTCTTTTTCCAGCTCCCCTAGAAACAGAAATGTTTCTGGTCAGTGTTTGGGACAGGGAGTGGTACCATTTAGCGGTCCTGTTTTCTTTCCTGTTATGGTCCTCTAATGCTTGTTACTGCGTGGGGTACCACTCCTGTGCTCTGCTGGTTGCCTGCAGCCTGTGGCTTAGTGTGGAGGAAGATGGGTCACCTCAGCATGAGCAGGATAAATCTGGAGGTAGCTATTGTGAGTACAGTTGAGGAGGGATTGATAAGAATTGAATGGAGTTTGCTGTAGTTGAATAGCAAAACCTAGATGTACAGAAGAGATGTAGAAACTATTTGTGCTTAACTTTAAAGTGATGCGTAAAATGTAATCACTTCATGTGTATTTCCTTACTGAGTACATACATAGGCCCATTTGGTATAGCATTTGAGATTCTGCAAATATTTCTTTTAAGTGTTCATATAGTGTCTTTGAAGTAAATGCCCTTTTTGCAAGAGTAAATATGCTCTGGAGGTGGGCGTTGGGCTGGGGCTGAGGCTTGTGCTGGGGAGCTGGGGGATGCTCATGGGGTTGGACAGAGAAAAGGAATGAGTAGATGGACCTGAAATGCTTGTTCCTCATTTGTTGTGTTGTCATAAATGAGGGCACTTGAGTTAAAAAAGGGGGAAATTTGTAAATGTAGTAATTCGTAAAAGCTGGGCGAGTACCACTAGGTGTAAGCGAGTGTGGGAGAGTGGTCCCCTTTAGCTGAGGCAGCAGCTGGTGAGGCTGAAGTAAAAATACTGAGGGAAAGAGTATCTTATTAAAGAAATCCCTGCAAGCAGGAATAGAGAGCGTCTACCAAAGCAGTGCAGCTGCGGCCCTGTAGGTCTCAGGCAGTGCCGTTGTTCATGTTTGGAAGTCCCCTTCTCTTGTTATCCCAAATCCTGGCTGAGAGGATACCTTGCAGAGCTCAATAAAAGACTTTAAAAGTTGCCTCTTCTGACAACAAAGTTTCTCTTTCCTTAAGATGTGTCACTTAATCATCTTTGGCCTCTTGAGAAAACCAGAAGGATGAGCAACTACAATGAGAGTTACTGTTTTTAAGCAGTTCACAGGACAACAATGTGTTTCCTCCAGAGCAGTGTGAAACATCACATTTTCATCTCGGAGATGATCCTTTGTGCTACATGTCTTTGCTGGAGTCTTTTTGCAAGACCCTTGGGGGGGTCTCATCATGCCCTGACCTTTCTGTAGTGAAGAAATTTAGAGTACGCTGCCCATGTTTGCAGCAAGCTCCCTCCACAGCGGAAGGCTCTAAAATGCGTTATTTCGTGCATCCTTCCCTATTTAATCTTCTGCCATACGATGGCACTGGTTAGCTGACCAAGGGAGATGCTTCTCTTGTTGCAGTCCAAGCTGGGTTCCGGCTGTTTTATGGCGATGCCCGCAGAGTGCAGCTTCTGCCCGCACAACTCCTCCACAGCTTGCTTGGAAACTTCAGAAGATAGACTGAATATTTGTGGAATAATAGAAAACAACAGTTTGTTTTTCATTACATATTACTTCATAGCTCTCTAATCCTTGAGATAAATCCCTAGCTTGCCTCTTCAATGTGATCAAATGAAATGTGGGCAATATTTAACTTGCAGGGATGAATAAGTGGCAGAGAAAATATTTTTTTTTTTACTTGAAGTGAAGGGGAAAATCTACACAAATGGTAAATTTTACAAATTTTGCAAGAGAGAGTATTCTCCCCTTTGTGTGTGTGCAGCAGGAGTGAAGAGTGGCTGAAGAGCCACCAAGTCCATGCTTCAAACTGGAGGATCTAGAGGTGTGATTTTAAGCCTTTTCAGGCATTTACATGAACTCTGAGCATTCAATGCTGTATTCTTAACAAAACAGCCAGAGTTTAACAAAAATAAACGCAAAAGCGCTCTGCCTGTGTGGGATAATTTTTAGATACCTGTTTTCAAAACTGAATTAGCACCACTTCTAACACTACAAATGACTTTTGTGACCTGTATCTTCAGTTAGTTTAAAAAGAAATGTAAGTGAACATCATGTGTAATGCACAAAGCTTCCAGATGTGTGTGCTCGTTTACTGTCAATTCAGTTGTTGGGTGCCCAAGTCAAAATGGCTTGTACTCTGGCAACCTCTCCCCAAAAATCCCATCTGAGGGCTGAGCACTGCTCAGGGCTCCTCTCTGTACCAACATATAAGGCCATGCAGACCTTTGGCTGTGAAGAGTCAGAGGTCTAATTTTATCATGAATTCTTCTCATAATCATTTAAATACCAAGGAATACAAATAGGTCTGAAATGACCTGAGGCCCCAAATTACTTGCCCAGGGCTGAAAACAGAGCAAATGGCAGCAGCAGACTGAGGGTGGGCATCCTTTTGGGAAGGTGGTTTCTAAAATGAAGCAAAGACCCTTGTTTGATGGGCAAGTAGCTGTCTGATCCAGCATGTAAAGGAAAGAAAATGCATGTAAAATAAGATAAATATATTTTTAATGCATTTTAAAAACCAAAAGCAGTTATTTTCTGGGATTTTCCTGTGTGGTAACCCATAAGCTAGTGGGACTGCGCTCACTATTGCCTTAAATCTTTGACAAATTTTAAAGGAATTATAACTTTAAGGCCCAATGTATTTCCTTTACTGCTTTCCTATTTCTGTTAGGGAGAAACATGAGCTGTCTCTTGCTGTCATGTGAGGATGCATTTGCTTGATTAAAAACCATTTGGCCACTGCTCCGCTTGGGAGTGTGGCTGTGGGTTTGGGGTCTGCCCCTGTGCTGGAGCACCTTGAGGGACTGTTGAGGCAAGACAATGGTGAAAGACTTTGTGTTGGGGATTAGCACACCAAATGGATGAGTAAGAGAGGTGGTAATTAAACAAGATGATGAGATGGAGGAAGGCAGCAATAAGGATTGATGACATGGCTCAAGCTGGTGATGGAGCATGGGGTGAAGATGAGCGATTCAAAGGTGGAGTGTGGTTGATCTGTGTTGCATCAGGTGATGGCATGAAAACAATCAAAAAGGTAAGTTTAGAACTTTTCAAATCCTTTGTTGAAAAGCTAGTCGTGATTTTTTTTTTAGCTGTGGATGTGACATTTTGAAATAGCTATTTAATGATTACTTAGGCTTTCATGTTGCACATGCTTTCTTTTAACTTGGTGTTTTCATTTTAAAAAGCATTGTCAAGTAAGAGAACAAAAAGACAAGACAGTGATTAATAGGGCCTCTCTAACCGAGAACAAAGCTCTGGAATCCTCAAAGTTGCTGGTGGTGCCGCGCAGAAAGGCCCTGGTAGTCTCTGAGAAGGACAGGGAGGGTGCAATGTAAAAATTGGGGGGAAGACAGGAGATGATCACTTGCCTACAACTTGCCAATAATTAAAATGTCTTAGCAATTGAATCCTTTTAATTTTTGCTGTCTATGAAACACAAGGAAAAAGTCTTTGAAACTTTGTCAAAAGTTGGATGTTGACAGAATCTGAACTTGCAGCAATGCTGTGGGTGTGGTGGATGGCTTGCTTGAAATAAAGCAGCAGCTTTAAAGCTCACAGTCCTATGGATTGTATCTGTTCCCTCTCCTTCCCCCTTGGCAGGATGATTTGCATTTTTATCTTTAATTTCAAAGTAAAACTATAAATAGGAGTTGGGAACTGTGTGGATGTGGTGATTGATACGGGTTTGTTTGCTGTTCTCACCCACTCGCTTTATAAAGGAGGTCTAAGCTTAAATTAAGAGCTAATGATCGAGCAGTTTGTCAGCCCATGCCATGTCCTTCATCTGTTTCCAGCACATCAGCTCCATCTTCTTGCTGTGACAGATGTCATTGATTTTGGCAGGGCTGGGTCAAGTCCTTTATATGGAGCTTTCAAATTTTACCATGAGCACAAATATGATAGACTCAAAATAAACTTATTTCTTCAAAACAACTCCTTGGAATCCCTAAATGTTTTCATTTTTTTTTTTTTTTTTTTGCTTAGGGGAAAGAACAAAACCTGTTTTCTTTTGAGGGACGCAATAAGAGCTACACCTTGATATACGTCCTCCTGTTCAGAGGAGATAGCACATATTCCTATAACATGAAAGATTAAAAAAAGCAATAAAAAGTTTCTAAGGCTGATAAAAATATGATTTATAGTCAGGACCCAGTTATAAATCCCATCAACACTTACTATAGTTATACTAGCACGTTGCTGTGTTGTTGAAAGAAAGGTTAGCAAAGGAATTAGGTATGTGGCATTTAATTCATACGGTTACTGACACAAGTTGCGACTAGCTTGAAAAATGCCTGCATTGTTAGTAAAAGTAGTAAGAGAATAGTGTTATATGTTAATAGTAATAAGGGTACATGCCGTTTAAAACTAAGTATTGTCAACACTGGTTTGGGACCTGAAATGTGTAGAAGAACATATAAAATTTTTAATAGGGTAACGGCAGCTGCAGAAATCAAAGTAGTAGAGGAAGGAGGAATACTTCAGCTCATGGTGGCAGGCATTCACTCCGCAGCTGATAACAGTTCAGTGATTCAACTTCAACCTCTGATTTATCTCATTTAACTTTGTACTGTGTGTTTGGCCTTGAGCTTTTTTTCAGGCGTTGCCCTGTCCTAAGAACATCCCAAATTTAACCTTTATAAGTTGTTAGTAACTCTTTGTATAGTGGGTGTGAAGAGCATGTAAAGGAAAACCAGGAGTTTCTCTGTGGTACACTCTGATTTCTAACTCTGTGTCACTGGACTGATCTTTATCAACAACTCTCAGCATATTATTCCCAGGATGGGTGATACTCTATCCCTCTGCCTTTGGCTTCAGAGGTTACACCCCAGTTCTGAAAAACACACCTATTATTAAATGGTTTTAATTGTTACTGCTGTTTTCAAGATACTAAAATGATTGTGGGTGTGCAGGCATGTATAAACACACAAAGTCAGGGTAGCAATGTCCAGTGTATCATGTTAGCTGTGTACTCTTGTTAACTTAATCTTCTCTCAGTGGTTTTTTTCCTTTAGGATTACGCCTATTTTTTTTTTTCAATTCCAAACAGTTGTTGGGTAGTTTCTACTTGTAAAATCCTCAAACAGATGCAATTCTGCCCCTGCTGTGATAGACAAGCTGCCATCTAGAAATCTCCTGTATTTTCTTCCTGAACCTGCTTTGGTCTGATACTTTTACTTTTGAGAGTAGTTGCAGAAGTGTGCTAATAAAAACTTTATCCTGCTTTATCAAAAGCTCATGCCATGTCGACCCACCTCCCGGTTGTGCAGTTTATAGCCTGGCTGTTACCGTAACCCACTTGCATCACCCATGCATGCGTGTGAGCTTCCCTGCAGGAGTGACACTGGGAGCTTTGGGTTTTGTGGCCAAGTGTGCAAAAAGAAATGTAAAAAATCCAGGTTACCTGTGTAATCTTGCCTTTGTGGGTATGTGTTGTGTTATAGGCCTTAATTGCATGGCTGCAAAATGTTTCTCAAATGCACTATAATCAGCATTTTCTAAAACCTTAGTTGCGTGAGTTTTATCTTTTTTTTTTTTCCAGCTGTTTTACTTTCCGCTGAGGATGCTGAGGCTATGACGCCTGCCTGGCAGTAGCGCATGGTCAGCTGTACTTGCACAGCAATTTCCACATATAACAGTGGTACAGTGCAAGATGCTGATGGGCACCAGCAAACACACAGCCTCTAAGGAGGCTGCACAGATAAAGCGATGCAAAGAAAATCCTCTCCTCCCTCTGCTTTGTGCTCTGAAAAGGAGTTTGACTTGCCACGCCACAAAATTTTGAGGCTAGGGCTGATTTTTTTTGACCCTGGGAAGGATTTAAAGCCTCTGTGAGGTTGTGAGGCTCTCACCCTGAGCAGCTGAGCTGGAATAAAACTGCATTTCTTGGCCGACTCTGCAAGGTTTGGGGATTGTTGGCCTCTGCAGCAGGATCCCTGGCCAGGGCTGGCCCCGAACACCAGTGGCTCCTGTGCCTTGCTTACATGCAGGAGGGAATATGCTTTTGAGGATTGCAGTAAAATACTGCTAAGGGTGCGTTTGTGACAGTTTGGGGTCTCTGTGCAGCACCTGCCTTTTACTGGGTGGGTGTTAGTTAATGCTTCCTGGAGGGGATTTCTCTTCTGTGACCAGGCAGCTGGTGATGGCACCTCCTAGCCTGACCCTCGCAGCTTGGCAGGACACGTGCTGCCATCCTGAAATGCCTGAGGGGAGCTGGGGCTGGTGGGAGCCCACCTGTGTGTCCCCTGACTTGTGTTGCTGATGGCAGAAGGATGGGATGGGGCACTGTGTGTGCCTGGTTGTGCTGGTTTTGGCTTGGATAGAGTTTAGTCTCAATGCTGAGCAAATGCCAGAGCAAAGGCTTGCACAGATTTATTCTTGTTCAGGGAAACGTGCAAATCTTGGCTACCAAATTAGGGGCACAAATGTTTGTGAGAAGGAAAATGAAGTATTAGTGCAAGCACCAGCACCGTAACTGTGCCTTCAAATTGAGTTACACTTCCTCAGCCCTCCTGTTTGCCACAGATTTTCCTGTACTAAATGAAAAGGTTCATCTGTTCCTATTGTCTGAGATAGGTGGAGTGAAACCTGCCCTAAATAATACTGTGGAGGAAAGCTTCAGTTGTGATTTGTTGTGATGAGCTTCACCATATAACATCATTAAACTCAGTTACCACAATGAAGTTTGCTTTAGATCGTTGTGCTTTTATTGGGTATTTTATTCAGTTGATTTACTTAAGTGGAGTTCCTGAATATGGAGTTTTACTGTTTTTGCCAACCTTCTGAAAAAACTTTAGCAGGTGTCTTGATTTCTGAGAGCTTCACAAATGCAAGGAGAAGTGCTCTTTCTTTATTTCATGATAAAGACACTAGAGCTATTGGTGAGTAAACTGCTGATCTGTATAATTATGGTACAGGTTGACAGGCAAACATGTTGCAAACTATTCCTCAGCAGTCGCTGTAAAGCCAGCCTTGCTGGTCCAGAGACCTGAACATAGACTCTCTTCATGGAGGAATTGATTACAGTTGTAAAATTTTCTTGTAAATTTTTTTCCTTGTAAATATATTCTTTCCACCAATCCAGTGCTGATTCAGTTATGTTTTTGCATTTAGAGGAAACTTTTTCCATGTTGCGGGTAGACAACAGCCTTTCTCACAGATTCCAGACCTGGTCTGATACAAACTGATTGTATAGGCAAAAATCTGTGTATAATTGTTGCCGTCTTCATGATTTCTGGTCTCCAATCTTTGTTGTCTCTGGATCATGGCAAACAGATGGTGTTCAAGTTTTATTTGAATATCTGACTACATTGGAAATGAGGCAAAATGAATGCAGCCATCACTAATAAGAATAATGCCAAATCCTCAGGAACTTTCTTTCCTCCCCTGCTTTTCCATAGTCTTGCTTATAACTTTGTTATGCAATTGTGTTTTATCTAAATGGTTTAACCAATGGCTTTGGAGATGCACCTGCAAAATTTTTTGGTGTCTTGTGAGCTGAATCACAATAATCGTGGCACACAAGTGTCTCTTTAGATCTGTCCATCTTGTTGGTGAATACAGAAATGTACAGAAATTGGATTTAATGCAGAAAAACACATCTCCATAAAATAAGAGTTACTGGTCTGGCTAGGTAAATGCAGCATTTTAATTGTATTTATAATTTGAGCCCAACCAGTTGTGTATTGGTAACTGTTTTCTTCACAGCAGTAACAGCAACAACTGCAGGCATTGAGCTTTATATTTAATCTAATTTTTGGAAAAATTGTTTAGCAATTAACACTAATAGCTGGCTGATACTTGCATAGCATCCAAGTTCAACTGTAGATTTGCCTTTCACAGAGCAGACTTGCAAACAAGATTTGGCACCCAAACAGGCCTGTGCTAGACTGAAATTATTCATGTGTAGTCAGATAAGTAAACAAATAAGGAATTTGGAGACTTTTTAGATTAATAATTTTTTTTCACTTGGTATCTGCCTTTTTAACTTGAAGCTGTCCAGGATGGTCTCGGAACTAAGCTTTTAGGCTTAAAAGCTGACTTATTTGTTTCTAGGATATGTTATTGGTACTCGTAATAAACTAATGGGATTTGATAAACCCAGAACAGCCTCAAAAGGGGGAAACTATTCTTCAGTATGATGGACGTATCTAAGCAAACAGGTCCTATACACTTTGCTATCAGGTCGATGCCCCTGCAGAGTCAAGCTATATGGCACTGATGGCTCAGCTCTGCTCTTCAGTGAAATATTATTTTCTTGAGTTATCCCTTTGATGTTTCAAAGTCCCAGAAAGTGTGTGAGTGCTTAAATGGGAACAAACACCTTTGCAAGGGTGACACAAGGTGAAAAGGGGAAGTGGCAATACAGGGGCTGTGCCGGCTCCTGCGCTGCAGAGCATAGAAAACGCTCAAAATATCAGATGTGTAAGTTGAAATTGCCTCAAGGCAGCTTAATCTTATACAGGAGGAATTGGCATAGTGCATAAACCAAGCAGAAACGGGCCTTGGCAGCAGCGGAGGAGCAGCAGTGTCTCCGGGACAAGTTGTTCTGAACAGTTTATCACTCATGTGAGCTCACGCTTGCTGCGTTGCTGACCTGGGGAATGTGTCTCCTGGTTTGATCTCGGCCTGATATTGCCCTCGGCGGAGCAATCCTGTGCTTTATTTGAAACTGAGCTGGCCTTTCAGGGAAATCCTCGATGGCTGCTTTCTGCCTGGGCTTTGCAGTGGTAGGGAGGGCTGCGGCATCATCCCTGGGGTGGTGCGGGCAGGCGGCAGAAGCAGTCTTAGAGCTGGAAGGGGGAAGAAAACAGTTTAATAAAAATTATGCTTTCTCAAATATAGGTCATTCTCTACCTTTTGTCTCTTTTCCCCTGTGTGCCCCCCGCGCCCCCNTCAACTTGGGCGGTTTGGTGCCTCAGGACTCATTTCTGCTTCGTGATTGCTTCATGCTGGGACATTGTGGTGCAGTTATTTGGGGGAGAATTAAAAGCTTTTTTGTTGTTCTTCTGGATGTTTTTTGGCACTAAGAAAACCTGTAGCTCTTGCAAAACGTTCAGCATCCCTGAACTTAAACGCTATCGTAACAACAGACCTCATTGGATTTTGGCTTGAGGCTTGCATCCGGAAGTATTAAAACGCTTGTGTGAGAGAGGAATGTTACCCTCGATATAAATTTCCATATAAAAACCTCTACTTGTCGTTTCTCCGTATATTCCCCCTGTTTGTCTCACCCTTATTTCTTTTTATTGCTGTTTCTGCTTGGCAAACACCACCACGGTCCTAGCTGCATGTCTGCCTTTGAGGGAGCTTCTGCAGGGCAATGAGTTTTAAAAAAAAAAAAAAAAAAATTTTTTTTAAGCTTCCTATAGGTTCTCTAGGGCTTTTGGCCCCCTTGTCTATGCCTGGCGAAGGAAATGTGTGGGCAGCGGGACGGGGCTTTGGGTTAGGGGTCACATGAGGGGAACCCAACAGACTTCTCCCAGTGTCTGGGTCGCCACAGCTGTGGCTTTTCCCTCTGCGACGGGCACCCTGTCCCTGCCTGGTGTCCCCGGTGCTCTCCCAGTCCTGCTGTGGCGGGGTGGGATGGCATTTACACCTTTAAACCCTCCTTGGCTCTGTACTGGTGAAGGGCTGTGTGGTTGTTGGCTCCAGCCTCGGCGCTTCAGGGCATGATTTCAACCATGTCTATGGAGACCAATTTTCAACATCAAAACAAACCAGTGTAAGTGGAATTTATATTACCTTTTAAAAACGCAAGTCAACAGAGCTGAGGACTCTGCTTCAAGGAAGCCTCTTGGGTTTGTTCAGGGAATTACTACAAATATTTTACATCCTTTTTGAGACTCCAGGCAACCTCAGGAAGCATCTGCTGAGGACAGCTGTTGAAATACCCCAGGTTGCATAGCCGATCAGGGGGATTTTTGGGCCTGTGGTGTGAGAAAGCACCCCCCTGTCACCAAATATCCTATGCTGCTTGAAAGCACCGTCTAATTTTCAGAGCCAGGCTGATCTTTCTAAACATCTAGATAGTATTTTTCCCCTCTGAAGCACAGTGTTTTCAGCTTGGGTGATGGTGGTCAAGAGCAATCAGAGCAAAAGCCTTGATCCCAAGTGCCTGAGTGTGTGCAAATTTGGATAAGCCCAAAGGTGAAGAAATATTCTGCTGTCCAGAGATGGAAAATATCCCTGCAGCAATGTCAGAGCAGTGGAAGGGGTGAATTCAGATAAGAAAAGGCTGCAGTGGACGATGTGTTGGGATGCTGCCCAGAGCCTGTTGAAGAGGCAGGTTAAAGATGGGTGAGAGTGGGCTGGGGGTGCTCCACCCCCCTCCGAAATGTGCCTTGAACACTCGGTGCTCAGACTGAATATCTTGGAAACTCAGTAACAGATGCTTAAGGCCAGAATCTGGAAATTTTACAAATATGTTTTGTCTTTTTCCCAAGCTGGTTAGAGCTTATGCCATCTCCCACAGGACGGGGAAGAGACACACATGCCAAGCTACTGGACTTAACATTTGAAAATAGCCTGCTTTAGGGATTTTGGTCTAGGTACAAGCATCAAATTATGTCAAGATGAATAATGACTTAACTGCTAACTTTATGGTAGGAGAAGAGTGTGCCAATAAGCTGCCAGCTTAGAGATGTGTTTTAATTATATTGGTACCGTGCAGGCAGGTGGATTTGAGTGGGGTGTTGGTACTGGCTGGATCCTTGTTCCTTTACATATCAGCACTGCATGTATGTATCACATCTGTAACGTGTATGTGTGCATAATCTTTCAGGAGAGCTTTATTTTCAACTCTGATTACCATGATATGAATGTGGTGCCTCTCTAGCTTTTCTTTACACTTGTATGCAAACAGCCTTTGTGCAAAGTGCAAGTTGAAGCTTCACAAGAATGTCATCGTGGCCTCTTAATTTCTGCCAACTCCAGAAATGGGGAAAAAATTCTTAAACTGAGCAAGGAGACATATTCCTGAAAAATGTTTACTTGTGATGGAACTGGGCAGCTTTCAATCTGGTATGGTGGAAATTGTAACAGCCAGCAATGCCTCTACTGTGTAGCAGTGGAAAAAAGGGTTGTTGAAAGGGCAGCTTCCTGGTAAAAGTGGGAAGCTGAACCCTAGCCAGTTTGCTTAGAGATGGAGTGGGCTCAAAATGTGATGCTCTTGCAAAGGTCTCACTGTGGTTTCAGTCTGATGTTTCCCAGCACTAGTGGGGAAAATGATGCACGAGTCTGCCTTGCAGTGACATAAGCATATGTCAGCTTGATCTGCTCTGTGTTTGCAGAAAAGAGAAGAAACTGTGGCCTTTTGTGATCTATTAGAAGAAACTAGTGCTTGATTGTCCATGAAATTTTAGCGCTTTATTGGAGATGCTCACTGTATAATTTAGGTCTTCCCTCTTCAGCATACCAGAGCAAAGCAGAAATCTTCGGACCCCATTAAAGTTTCATGTTACTGTTTTGATCCTCGTGATTTGGTTTTTAGTACAAAATCACCAGCCTCGCAGTGAGTGCTCGGCGTGTTGCTTCATGTTTT
This sequence comes from Fregata magnificens, assembly GCA_013389945.1. Classification (NCBI taxonomy): domain Eukaryota; kingdom Metazoa; phylum Chordata; class Aves; order Suliformes; family Fregatidae; genus Fregata; species Fregata magnificens. Next base: position 107,927 of record WAAD01031664.1, read on the forward strand.
CCACTGCCTACCTACCTTTGCCAGTTTTTAAAGCTCTCATGAAACAAAACAGCACTACTAAATATTAGAAGGTAGTCTTTAGACTGACTCTGGGTTGCAAAATTGTGTGGAACCTGGTTCATTACGGGAAGAGAAACCAGCAAACGCAAACTTCAGCCTCAGGCTTTGAATCACTTCAAGAGTCAATTCATGTCTAATAATTTTGTCCAGAAACGGCTTTGCTAGAAACACCATTATTTGCAATGACCTGGTTCCTGCTACCTCCCCCCAGACAGTGCCTTTAAACTGGGCGGAAGTTAAGTTTTTCTCCCTTGAAGTTGATTTTTTTTTTTTTTTTTTTGCAAGTGTTTGCTGCTCATGCAGCTTGCTTTAATGCTTTTGTGGCCACTGCTGAGCTGGGTGCAATGGCTGGTCACCAAATCTGGTGCTGGCAGTTTACCATGGGCCAACTACAGCAACAACACAAAAACGTTACTAATGCAAATGATGGACGTAGCATCAAAATGCTTTGTGCAGATTACCTCCCTTTTTGTTTTTGATGTGATTTTCAGTTTTTAGGCATTTGGCATTGTAACAGACTATGCTGATGGTAGAGCTTCTGGCAAGGGTGTGTAACAGCTTCAGAGCTGCTAATAGCAAGCTGCAAATGCTTCCCCTGTGCCCACAGGTGACAGGGGAAGAGCTCCTGTCCAGGACAGCCACATATTTAATGGGTCTTGGGAGGCTCTTCTGTGAATTTGTGCAGTTATTTTTCAGACTCGTCTGAGCCGTAACATTCCCAATGTCCTGCTGTAAGAAGTGGTTGGGGGGACGGGACCCAAACTGCATGCTGTGTTCAAGATGTAGTGGATTTTCACAACTGTGTAAACGTTCAGCTTCATTCCCTGCTCTGTCCCCAATTATTCCTGATGCCAGATTTGCTTTCTGGAGCTGTGGTTTCCATTGAATGGCCTGTCATAACCTTGACGCTATCCTCCTGAGTGGTGGTGGTCGGTTCAGAGGCGTTTGCTATTCAAATAAAGCTGGGATAACTTCCCCCCATGTGCATCATTTTACATGTATCCCCTTTGTTTTTATTTGGCATTTTTTGCTCAATATTTGGAGCACTGTAAAGGCCCTGTTTTCCAGAGGATGCTCATCTTTACCTGAACAACTGGATATTATTAGCAAAATTTGCTGTTCCCCCTCTTCTATCCACTTCTTACTTCAAGGCAGGTCCTTTGAAACGTTGCCTGTAAGAACAGCTCTGGCACGGTGGTATTGCCAAATTCCTCCTCCAGGAACATGGTAGAAAGTTTCACTTCATTTTTCTGCCATGGCATTGTCTTTTTTTTTTTTTCTTGCTCGTTCCCCTGATGTGTGGGTCATGCCTTGGCCGCATCAGCCTCCTGGGAGGTTGCTTCTGCTGTGATTGGAAGAGGCTTGATTTGCTAGTCCGGGCGTTTGCAAGTTGCTCCTTTGGCCTGCCTTGTTTGTTTTTACGTGTGACCTTCCAGATCTCAGGAACATTTCTATTTTCCTCCTTCATATACAACCTCAGCTTCTCAGAGGATGACTTATTGATTTTAATAATGCCTTTTACCCTGCTGTTTTGGTATGTTGGCTTCCCCTCTGCAGCCCTTACTCTGAGCTTCCAAAATCTGTTTGTTTTCCTAGTTTCCATGCCGCCTGCAAGAATTTTGCTCTTTTGACTTCCCACTTGGGTGTTTGTTGTATATATTGTGTGTAGGAAACATTCCTATATGTTGCACATAGATACTCTAGAAACACTCAAAGTGCAAGAAGAAAATGTGACCTGCAAGAGGAGGTGGTCACAGGTTCAGATCTTTCTGGAGTGGTATCAGCAGGATTTAGACCTTGAGGTGTCTGTGTAACTTTCATGATTGTGGTTTCAGAGCTTAACAGCATAAATACGTTATTTCTGTCAACCCAGCTGGCAGGCTGCTAAATTTGAAAGCCTTTCTGTACAGATGGGGATGGTGGATGGATTTGCACAGGGAGTTTTTGTAGACCACAACGGCANAAAGTGTGTGTTGGCAGGGCAGGAGTTGCTGAAGTGCTTAGCTGAGAGCTGCACCTTTCACTTTTAAAGGTCTGATCTGAAGCATATTAGTGGGAATGTTTCCCCTATTTGAATATATACGTACTGTGTGGTTATGTAGAAATTACAAAAATATTAAAATTAAAAAATATTAATTACCCAGACATATTTCTGGGAGGAAGCAGAGATGCAGAGCACTGAGGTCTCTTCTGGGACTGTTGGGATTCTAGATCAGAAAGTGAAATAATTTCTCTCTCAAGCGAGAGCAGAAACAGCATGTGACCGACACAGTGTGACCATATTTACAAACCAAACCTGGAGCTCACCTAAGTCCAGTGTTTTGATCGGCAGGAAGCATTGCTGTGTGTCTTGGCCACACAGCCCCTAATCCAGTATCAAGGTGTTTTCTGAGATACCAGAGAATAAATCAGGGGAAGACTTTAATACTACTTTGTCATATTGTTGTGACACAATGGTTGCAACTTTTTCTGCTGAGCAAATATACACAATAAGCAGGAGGCTTTAAAAAGAGTTAACTTTGAGATCACTTACTTTAAAAAAAAAATTTATTTGTTCAATGTACATAATTTATATCAATATAAAATTGGACCATATTTTTTCCCATGCAAAAATGACAAAAGCTGTTGTACTGTCCTTCAAATTTGCTTTGGCAACTATAAGCCAACTCCATTTTATTAAACAGCTCTCTTTCCTCTTAATTTATACAGAAATGTTTGCAGTATAAACATCTTAACTAGACATCTGTTTTTCCCCAGATATAAAACACAGTTAACTTTTTGCCCTGTTTCTGCTCACTGGGGCTGATAACTTTTTCTGCTGGCCAGATGAAATAAAATTGGTTTTTGTAGCAGATGCAGCACAGTTCAGTTTTGCATTATGCAGGTGTTCCCCCAGCTGGGAAGTGTGGAAACGTGCCATTTTGCTGAGATGATGGTGAAGTTTAGAAATGTGAGGGCGTTAAAAATAATTCTCCGTGTTAACAGTGGGCTTTGTCCCTGGTGGGCTCCATATGCCGAACAGCTGACTGGGGCAGCAGCTGTTCTGTATTTTAATAGGAGAGTTATAAAGTTAGAAACATGGATGATCATTCAAAACATAAGCAACTCTTTGCAGTCATGGAAACGGGATTCAACAATAAACTTGCATTTGTGAGCCTTCCAAACAAAATAATCCCACTGCACTGTGTTCAGGTGGTCTCGGGGAAGTGAATGAACTTGCATTTCTATTTCCTGAAGTTCTGTTTACTCAAAGTCCTTTTTTTTCTTTTACTTTTTTCTCCCTGTTTTCTGTTTCTGAGAAGATATTAAACTTTGCATGTGATCCTGATTTAGATTCGTCTCCAACAGTGACAGAGATTTATATGAGAATCTTTCTTGGAGCGTGTTATTGATAATGGTCATGCCGGTAGGGTACAGTGAAGGCTGAGCAAACACTTCACTCCCATATAATTTCTTGGGATTTCAGTGTCTCTCTTAACCCAAGTAGCTATTCAAACTCATTGCATGTTTGCTGCAGCTCCGTAGCCTTTGCAAGGAACAGATGAAGTCCTGCTTTCCTGGAGAATCGGATGAACCTGCGGACTTCCCTCCTAACAACATGCAGGTTTTCTGGCACAGTGCAATGTACAAAAGCTCTCCTTGTTCAGGCTCTGAACCATCTTCTCATTTTGATTATGGGCTTCTTTCGGACACTTTCATGCTCGATCACGTACCGCACCCCTATCCAAAACAATACCAACCACCCCCTTCCAATTTCTGCACAGGCCTGCTGTAGTCCCTGGCTTGCTCTGCTTGCCTGCTTGTGTTTTGGTTTGGAGGGGCTGCTGTTATTTCAGCTCCCCGCTTTCATAAAAGCACTGTGATTAATGTTGCGTGTGGAGAGTGGTGCCTACACCCAGCGACTGCGTTTAGGTCTCAACCAACCTGTAGCAATGCAACGGCAAGCGGCTGGATCTGTGCTCCTGAGCTATGTGATAACCTCTGACTTGGCTAGTTTGGGCCGTAAGTGGTCTTATATAGACGTGAATATTGCAAACAGATGGGGAGCAGGATGGTTGGCAGGACAGTTTGTGCGAAAATAAAATGGGTTAAGCCAAGTCTGTGAGCACAATGAGATGTGGAGGAACGAGCGGGCTGAATATGGCTTGGGCGCATGTATGAGCTACAACTGCCTCTGCTGTTCATGCCATTTGATATGTATATAAATGTTATTTTTCTCTATATATAATGATCAATTTTGGGTCATTGTCAGATAAGCAGAGATTTAAAAGGAAGATTTAAAAGCGCTGGTGACGAAACTGGTGTAAATAATGGCAGAGTGTGAAGGTAGAGTAAATCCTTGGGGCAGAGCCTGGCAGCTTGGGGAGGTCAGGGATGACTTGGGGCTGCTTAATTCACTGCAGGGACCAGCCTGGTGCCCTGCAAGTCCCAGGACTGAAGGAAGCAAAGCCACTCCAGCCTCCTCTGGGCACCTATGAAGAGAAAACTGCCCATTTTAAACGTAGAAACAACAACAAAATTGTTTCTTGGAATGGGCAATGCTGAACTACACAATTTGGGAAGCTAAAAGTTGCTGTAAAAGAACAGTGCTGATGCTGGGGTAGAGGGGGATGCTTGGGGGCCAGCACAGCTCGTTTGTGAGGACAGACTACATAGAAAATGTTAGTTGACACACTAAGTATGGAGGTGAGCACGTGCTGCTTGCCACAAGAATTGCAGGGAGGAGGAGGTTGGAGGCATTTTGCTCAGTACATGTGTAGGATGAGGAGCTGCCTTTCAAACGAAGTGGATTTGTAGTGATGATGAATGGGGAGGAATCCCTCTGGGGAGAGGAAGGAGGTTCCTACAAGCCAAACTCTCTGTATCAGGGAGTTTTCACTATGGAAAACAACCCTTAAATCCCTCTGCAAAGCAAGTGGATTTGCATTGGTGAGCTCCTCTCTTGCAGAGAGGGATGAAGGCTACCTGGGGTCTCACGCCACAGCTCTGGGGCCCCAGGCAAAGAAAATGTGACCCAGCGCCAGCACTATTTTTTGGCCTATGCCACAACCATGTGCTCTGACCCTTTTGGCAGATGAAGTATTTGTTTAAAGCCACAAATGACTTTCTGAAGGAATGATCATTGGATAATGGGGTCCTGCTCTGCAATTTGTCTGAGCGTGGGGGATGTGTCACCCTAAACCAGAGCGGTTGTGGCCTGTTCCAAGTTATATTCTGGAGCCAATTTTTGCTGTCTTGCTGTGCAGGACCTCTGGATGCCACGTTCCCCAGCCATGCTCGTTGCTTCTTTGGGCACATCCCCTGAAAGCAATCACTGAGGGTGATTGACAAACTCAATAAATACGAATCTGTGGGTCTGGAACACAAGAGGGTTTTTTTTGTGTATAATGTATGCACTATTCACGAATATTTTCTATAGAAAATTAAGTAGAAAAGAGGCTCCTTCCTGTAAATCAGCAACTAACTAGCAATGTCTGCATGTTGGTGTATTTTTCCTTTTTTTAATGTCAGTAATATGTTTGTCCTTCTAGAAAGGAATTGTGTTTTTAGTCTTCCATGAACTAATACTGTATGGACTGAGATCTGAGATCTCTGTAGAACTTGATGGGGCTTTGCCGACTCCCACAGTAGCTGACAGTTCAGCCCTCTACTGTGGCTAATAACTACCTCAAAAAAAGACTAAATACAATACGGTAAGAGATATTTATTAAAAATTTTGTACATCAAAGGATTAACTATTACATTTTAAACAAGAAACAAGATTTTACATATTACAAAAGATGTTATTAGTTCTTGAATTAGAAATAAATTTTATGAACACTGTACATGATACATCTGAGTTGTAAGAGCAGGAATAGGACCGAGTGCCTGAAAATGATATAACTTAATAAGCAAATGCACTCACTTCTTAGTATATAACATAATATTTCTGGAAAAATAGCATGTTAACTTCTGTCTGAAAATGCTGTATCCCTCTAACCGGTAACTACCAACAGTGTTCTCGGGAGAAAGCATGGACACGTGTGCCCTGCACGGTGATTTTTCCATTTGGAGTTTCTTTAATTGTTGGAGAATTTTTCTTCCTATGGTCTATTTTTCTTGGAGAGAGCAGAATGTTATTCCGTGGTATGGTTGACACAATCCGCATATAAAACTCAAGGCAAAACATTTCTCACAATGCAACTTTATCACCAACCCAGATTAGAAAAACCAACTGATAGCACATAAATGTCTACAGAAATAGATTTTTATTGACTGGTATCTTTTGTTACAAAGTAGTTAAAAAGAAGAAATATATTTTAGCTTATCAGATAACCATTACTTTGTGTATCATTCATACTATATCACTTTTCTTTTTGAGATTGTCAGTGTAGCTGCATTAGAATTTAAAATAAAAACAACACTGATGATCACCTTTTAATATCATGACCTATTTGGCTAGGAAGGGTGTGTGAAGTTTTACAGGCTAGTATGAACATACAGTTCTCATACAAAAGCATAGTATGTGTCTAGTCCAAGAAAGGTAATAAAAAAGATTTAAATCTTTATACAGAAAGTGACAATGCCCATGTTATACTATGGAACACATCTACTAATTTTGAATTACAGGTGTAATGTGTGGATTAAAGATATCAATTTACTAAACAAATCTTAAAAAAAAAAAGAGAGCAAAATCTATAAATAAAATAGTAAGTGCTTTCTTTAAGATAATATTCTTTGGCTGCTTTAAGTGCCAGTGAAGGGTTATTGAAAACCACTAAAATGCGTAAGGTCCCACTATTATTGTTAATCTTAACACGGAGCTTGTACGATAATTCAAACTGTTGACTGTTAGCATCTCCAGATCCACAATGTGTTCTCTTGGTCCTGATAGTGATTTCACCAGTACAAGCATTGCACTTACGGCGCTTGTTTGCTGAAAGAACAACAACAAAAAAGTTTAATTCAGTCAAGTCTAAAACGATTCCCTAGTTGCGTCAAGAGAGTGCTTGTGTGTTACTACACTGTAAAAATGCTCTGTCTCAGCGCAGATACACAATGCGAGTATTCTTTTAACATTTTTAAATGGCCATGACTAATCTCACACCTGGCTTTGCTGGAGGGAAAACTTTACCTGACTAGGGCTCAGAGGAATAAACACTGCAAAATCTGTTCCTGGTTATGCTAACTCTTCTGAAGGATGTGAAAAGTGGTTATCTATCCCAGGATGGTCTTTGTTTTTTATCCCCATCTATCAGCTTTTAAAATATATGGAGAATAAGTAAAACAAGAGAGACTTAATGTCTTTAACAGTGATATAGCTTGTGCAGTGGAGGGAAACTCTAAGTCTATCTCATGGCTCATACTCCAGAAGGAGTCGTGCTCCCCTTGGAAACACTGGGAATTTTTGCAACTGGTGTGCCTATTGCCATCTGCATCTTGTACTGCTCCAAAGTTGATTTCCCAGTCTGGCATCATGGTGCTGGGGCACACTGACAGACCTTGTCTGTGGTATGCTGCTAGTCTGTTAAACAGCTTTGTAATTTACTGAAGATAGTGAGAGGGTAAACTCCATCTCTCCCTTCACCTACTACAAATATTTTCTCACCATGTCAAATGAGTAGGGTATACAGATGAATCCAATCCATCTGCTGTATCTGAGACCCAGCTCAGACTTTTACTAAAACAATAGGAATAGCTTCGAAGTAAGCCTTTGTTTACTGCAGTCCCTTGACAGGAATAAACATGTGCTTCCTTATTTAAGGCTTGTGATTCCTTGTTGGGTGGCAACAGAAGATTGGAACTGTTAGTCTAAAGAAAGTCAGTCTGAAGGCTAGATTGGGGTCTAAACCAAACTAGCTGGAGTGATCTTGTTTTTTTTATTAAGCAAATAACTTTGTATTTTGGGGGTAGGTACAGGGTTCTGATGTGTACATCCTGGGAAAAGCACTGGATTATAGGTTATACCAGAACAAGTGAGATACAGATGAGTAGTTCCTTGTTCCCATCTTGGGGAAACATGGTGCAAATAGGCAATACCGTATCTTGGTACACTCTTTGGATGTATTTTCAAAACCCCCTAATCTTCAGATGTGAAGAAAATTAAACAAAAATGAAAACCTTCCAATTAATATATCTCTGATTTAAATTTTTTGGGGCTGATTCTGTTTTACTGAGTGTGAAGCCACATATGGAGCAAAAAGGATTTCCCAGGAATTTGTAAATATTACAAGCATCCAAGAAAATCAGACTTCTTAAAAAAAAGAATCTTAAAAAGTAGATGTTATAGACACTTTCATTTATGTGTATGTACTTGAATGTGTTATACCAACAGGAAATACTGCTGTTGTAAGGAATTTGAACGTTCGTGATTTTCTGAAATAGTTGCAGCACTTTGGGTAAATAAAGGTTTAAGTATGTCTCAACACAAAACCTTTGCAAGTTGGCCTGAACTTAGCACTCTAGAAATCAGTGCCCCATCCCAAGCTATTATTCATTACTTTTTCAGAAAAAATGAGAAATCTAATAAAAGTAATTGTACAAAGAATCTTTCTGTAATCCTCTCCTGAATACATATGTGTGTATATATATATATATATATATATATATATGGGGTGTTGGTACAGAGAGTGAAGAGCATAGAGGTATCTCATTTGTATCTGACATAGGTGTTTAGATTGCTAAATATTAATAATTGCTACTAGGGTTGCATTCATTTGAAAGAAACAGTTTGATTCTCAGTTTACAGTTTTCAGGTAGAGAAGTAAAAGGCTTTTTTAAAACTTGGAAACAAGCATATTTAATAAGGAAGTATTAAAAAGTTGATACATTTTGGGATGCTGTGATACTCTTATGGGAATGTTTGATGAATTTGTCAAAATGGCAAGGCACTATAAGACCTTGGTAGCACCAGGGGTCTTTATACCTCGCTCAAGGTCCAACTCCCACCAATACTCACTCTCAGGTAAAATTCTCCATTTTCGTTTCCAGACTTGATCCGGAATGTGTTAATAGTATTAGGGTAAATAGTGGTTGCCTGAATCTGGAAGATATCAGAGGGCACTGTTCTGTCTGAACGGATGCTCATGTATTTGTACACAACAGAGTAAGGCAGCTCCCGGCAAATGGCATTTGAAACAGGGCAGACACAGCGGCTGAAAAACAAAAATGGATAAAACTGTGATAGCTGCAAACAAATGGTACTTGCTTTCGGTTGTATTTGATCATGTTGCCTGTTGAGGATGATCCTAAAAAAAAAAAAGGAAAGAGTTATTTTTCTCTTACTTCTCAGACGTAAGGACATAGGGCTCTTGACAAGGATTTCTTGGGTAACAACGAAATCCTCCATGGTAATTCCAGCAAATTTCATCCTCTCTGCATTCATTAGTAGTCTCACACTCATTTATATCTAGGAGGAAGGAAAAGGGACCGTGTCAAAACAGATGGAAATGTTTGCTACAAAAACAAACACAATGTCCTCAAAAAACAACAACCAAAAAGCCACCCGCTTGTCTGCTGAAACCCAACAGGTTTCCATGTTCTTTAACTACTTTTCTGGGGCCTGGCTATAAAGGATTTCTCTATGCAGAAATGGAATAAATTTGTTTACTGAGTGTTAATTAAGTCTGAAGATTTTTTTAGTTGACTAAAGAAACATATTAATCATATGTAATGCAACTGTAGAAATACTGTGAAGTTTCTAATTAGCAAAGAATAATCTTATACCAGAAGATACCTTGTAGGCAGAAGAAAAAGGTTTTGAGGAAGAATTGTGATTTCCTGCCTTTTGCAGGTTCTCATTTTTAATTGCCTGAGTTTCACAGTCTAACTAAAATGCTTAGTTAATGGCTACATTTTAACTAAAATAGGTTTGAAAGGTATAACGAAAACTTGTTTATTGTGCAAAGTAGAGCTTCCTTTTTTGCCTGGGAAAATAACCCTGGAGGGAGGTGGGGACTGTCAGACCTGTACTGTGTTAGTGCTCTATTACCCTGTTAGTGCTGGAACCCCGCTACTGTCTACCCAATAAAGTCTCCTGAAATTAACACAGTCACAGAAAGGGATTATTCAAATGTAATCTCTCGGAAAGCACAAACAGATTTTCAGATGGTCAAACTAACTACCCCACAATGTTCAGCATCAGCTGCTGTTCTTAAGAAGGGAAAGAAATTAATCTGAATTTTATTAAAAAAAAAAATTGAGTTATTTCTTCATCCCTTCTGCCAATAGTTAGCACACCTATTTATTTCTAAAAATAATGACTATTAAATTGGTTTCTGGATTACATAAGCAATGGTTATTGAGCTTAATATGTTGTTCTGCAATATTATCTAATAAGATGCAGAGACATTTAGCACCAGTGAAGAAAAAACACAAACTCTAAAACTCTGGCACTCGGTGGCACCTGACCAGAACACTTCTTTTTCTAAACACAAATTACCTAAGCTGCTCAAGTACTGCATTTTTTTTCTCTTGTTATCAGAAGAAACATATCTTTCATTTCTACTGTGGCTGGACTTAGGAACCTCTATAAAATGAAACATGATATAAAGCCATGTTTAGTGTCTGCAAAAAAGGCCTGATTTTTTTTCAGAGATATTTATCTGTGAAACTTAGACTCACTACCTAGACATCTAAGACAAGTTTTACTTGAGGGTTGCAAAAACTGAAATTTTGCCCTAGGAATCTGAAGGACTTAGTTTGAGCTGAGGGATTCAAATATGAATTAATATAAGAGATGCAATTAATCATCAAATATTTTATCAACATATCTTTTGCTAACATAATGGTAATCCTGTCATGAAATACAAACACTTAGATAGCAAGCATTCTTAGTCTTGCCTGAAATGGTGATGTTAACAATGCAGTATTGAGACTGCTAAGATGAGGGCACTTACCTTGGCATGTTCTGCCTCCTACTACCTGGTATCCTTCAGGGCAGACACACGAGAATTTTCCTGGTTCGTTGACACACTGATACTGACATATATAACTTGAGGTTCTGCATTCATCAGTGTCTGCAGAGAGCAAAAGAGCTTAAAGTTATTGGTTTTTAACCTCTACGTCGTTACAGAACTAAATATAACAGCCCAATGCTGGTTCTAACAGGAAAAAAAATGAATTCTGTCTAAAAAGAGTAAGTTGTCAAAAATGGAAATGTACTGCTTAACGCCTCAAAGTAGCAAACAGAAGGGCTAGTTCTACTTGTGTGTTATCAAAATCTTCCAAAATGAGAATTCTGGATTTGAGGAAGCAAAAGCTAAATTAGACTTCAGAACAGGTTTGGGAAAATAACTCTCGAAAGAATTTATACTTTTAGTGTTCCAAAATGTGATTACTTTCACAAAAAACACAGATGTGAGATTAGTTAGGAAGGCCAAAGTACTGCCTTTGTATTTGTGCCCTGCCCTAATGGAGTAGCTTTTTGGGAAAGAGGGTAAGGCCTATTTTTTTTGTCTTCAAGTAATATTCAGTGTATACCATTCTCTTTTGATTTTTATCCTTGCGTAACCATCAGTCCCTTGCTGGAGAAGTGTAGCGTGAAACAGAATTTAACAGTATATGCCATTAGCTGGAAATTAAATTAAACCTATCAAAACTAGGGAATGGCTTGGAAAACAGCATAACTCCCTCTTACTACCTCTGAGCCTTGAGCCCAGTTCTTGATTTTGTCAGGGGTGTCCTTGGAGGCTGCATACTTGCTGCTCCCTGTTCTGTTCGTTTGCAAGTAGGATTAGCTTAAGAAGCTTGGAGAGGGAGCATCTGTAATAGCTCTGCTGGCTTGTTCAGGAGGGCAATGGTAAACCAAAAAGACCTCTTTGGCTCAAAGACTGGTAGAAAGGATATGGATGTTAAGAGTGAGATCATCATGTGTCCAAAAGGAGATTAGAGAACCCCTGTGGAGACTCTGGCAGAGGAAATAAAGTGTTGATTGTATAATCATCAGGAGATGTGCTGTTTGTATACGCAGGCTTGAAAGCACCTCAAAAGCACAATTGTCGCTTGCTTAAAATCAAAAATTTGAGGTTTTTATTTTCAGAGGAGCCTAACAACACACAAAATTGCACTTGTTTTTGGTTTGCATTCCTTTCTGATTCATTTAATGGTCATCAGCATTAGACCACACACAATTCAAGTGAGTTTGTGAAATAAGTATTCAGAAGCCTTATTCTTCCCAGCTGTGATCTGAAATGTAGTAATGTCTGTCCTGTTTTGCACTTACCGTTAAAGAGAGATACCCATATCTACATGCACCTGAATGCAGTTGCAGCTACTAAGGTGTGCATTAGCAACCACATTTGCAACATAAAAAAAAAAGTCTTAAGGGTTTTGGCTACAAACTGCACCCACAGTGTGGCTGCACTTGAATTATATCCCTTAGTTCACAGAAAGACTTTTGGGAAAATAATTTAAAAAAAAAAAAATTGCTCTTCCAAGACCAAAAAAATAAATGCTTACCTTCACAGTTGATTCTGTCGCTGCTTAACTCAAATCCTGGATTACACTGACAGATGAAAGAACCCAGTATATTGTAACACTGTTGTGCACATGGGTTATTGGCATCACATTCATTTATGTCTGAAAGGGAAAAATTACAACTCTTTATCTTGTGTAGCTGGTAATTAGGCTGATTAAGTGGATTAGTCCTTAGTCTGGGTCTATTGCCTAGCAGAAGCTCAGTTGACTATATCAATATAGATCTGCTGTCACTGGAACAATGCCAGATCTATGGCTTTACATTCTGTGTAGAAAAAGAGTATTTTTCCAGGAATGAGAGTTATTCTAATGTGTGACGAATTCTTCCAAAAATGTTTAGTGTGGCTATTAAACTCTGCATTCCAGCATCTTTTTTCAGGTATGAAATGCCAAGTCTCTATAAATAATTGATATAAGGAACAGATACTGATAAGACTTCTCAGCATGCAGTGGTTAAGATTTATTTGAGCTATTTATTACTCTTAAAATTTGTTCTTTTAAATTCCATTACAATTATAACATGAGCCTTTGAGGCCAGGAGAGTTTTGCAGTGCTCTAAGGCCTAGACCATATTGGGGGAAGGTATGTTTCTGTGCTAGATTTTTTCCATTATGTGCCCATCCTAAGAACATATCTGAGAACACTGGTATGAGAAGAGAAGCAATTTTTAATGGGAAGTTTATATAACTGTAATCACCTCTGGAATCTATAACACTTGTTTTTCATAGGCTGTTGACTAACTGGTGCTCCTCTGCCATTCACTCTGTAGATTTTAGTGTATTTTCCCTTGTATTTTTCCCCTGCACATTTTCAATTCATATTGGTGTTTATCAGATATAACCATTAGTAGAGAGCTGCATTTGAAAAAAAATTTGAGTTCATGGCTTTTGCAAATGCTTATAAGTGTCAGTTTTTAGTTGTATCTGTAAATGACTGAGTGTTGCTGACAAAGACAACTAAGATGAGGCATTCACAAAAATTAAACCAATGAGGAGGATATTAATTCTCTATATGATGAACCTCCTAGTCCTGAAAATGAATGGTAATAGGGGAAAACTGATTACAAAGGTTTTTTCTTCCTCCTTTTAGTTAATTTCTGGCGACAGTGCAAAGAATGTACATCATGACAATGCTACCAGAAGGAATAAATAAGCTAGCTAAAGCCACAGTTCTGTTTGGTTTTGTTCCAAGAAATATTGACCGACTTTCAATATATGCAAAAGTTGTAACACAAATGTAATCGGTACAGCTGTCAAGTATCACTTCTGCCAGATGACTGTTGCAGATGTGAAAGTCTGTCTTGGTGCAGCAACCATTCATTTACAACTTTTCTTCTTAAGATTTACTTCACCTTTCCTGGTGGGAGTATGCCTTATTAGGCTGGGAGGCCAGCAAGTCAGAGAAGGGGTGTTTTGGTGAAGCACCTAGCAAACTTGGAGCTGTCATGGATTTGTGAGTGTAACTGAAAGAATACACCTTGCATTCAAGCCATGGAAAGGGTCAAATAAGTAACAACTTGTCACGTGGTTATGTTGTGTCCATGTGCAATTTTTTTTATCCTATCAGTTGGTGAAAAACAAGAAATTCCTCTCTCACTTCAGTGCTATGCAGTGTGCCAGGGTACTTGGTAAGATATGGCAATGCTTGGAAGTAATGGTAGAAGCTGGAAAACCCAGACTGGTTTTCATATATATAAAAAAAAAAAGTATATAATATAGATTTTATATATATATTGTAGCCATAAAGAACTTCTGGCCATCTCCATCACCAATCTCTTGATTTTTTTTAATGGCTATTCTCTCTGTACTTCAGCAGACATAGTTATATTTTTATTATTACTCTATCTAATTCTTCTAGAACAGAACTTATGATTTCAAACTTAATAGCACTCTTAAAGTTTTAACACAAGACTTCCCTCAGTGTTTTACTTCTAAAGGGAGGATCACTTCTAAAGGGTCACTCTGCCTTAGTGACCCTTGTTTTCTTTTTTTAGCATTATTTTCTAGATATTCAAATGTGACATTTATAGATGCTTTCTTTCCTCACTACACTTATCATGTGCTGAGGATAATGACACTTAACTGCAGAGGTGTAGTATTGCTTCCCCTGGTTTCCAGTTCCAGCCTTTGTGTTGCATGAACTGGGAATAATATCATGAAAGCCAATGATAATGCAAAGTGATCCATCAGAACGGAAAGAATAATTAAATCTAAGATTAAACAATGAATATAAACCTCTAGAGTTCCAGTTCCCAAACTAGATGCTCCTCAGAAACCTGATATGCCAACAAAATAACAGGTTTTCAATAAGGCTCCAATTTTCACTCTAACCCTCCTGTACTTCTCGGATCACTTGCAGGAGAGCCTCTCAATACAGCAACTGGTATGTCTTACTGGTTGGTATTTATTTCCTTTAAGTTGGGATGAAGATACTTAAGTTTCAACCGTGGCAAGTCATGTGTCAGTATTTGTCTCTATACTGAGTCAGCTCATGTGTAAGTACATGCAGAGAAGTTCTTACCTACACAGGTGTGGTTGTTGGATGCTAACTGGAAACCAGCATTGCACTGGCAATAATAGGAACCGGGAGTGTTCACGCATCGATGGTGGCAATATGGAGGCAGGGTGCATTCATCGATGTCTGAGTTACCAAAAAAGAGAAATTAGTTCAAATGGAATCACAGCAGCTCACTGTTGCTGTCTTGCGTCCAAAGAAACTCTAAAGTTAATTGCACTTGATTAAAAGCAGGAAGAAAAAGCTTATGTGAGCTAGGTACTGCTTCTATGGATATTAACGGGAATACTATTATACTTTTTCGAAGTAACTTTTGTAAAAATCTGTTTTATGCTGATTGTCTTCCAGCCACTGAGATCAATACACATTCCAACTTTGTTTTTTATTCAGTTCCACAGTACTGCTCGAGTCATGTTTATTTTGTACAGGTAAAACGCAGAACGTTTTGTTCCGCTTTTCAACCAAGATTTCTCATGATCAGACATAATGCTGACCAACACAGTGAATGTGGCTTGTAGCTCTTGTTTTTCCAAAAATTTGCACGCAGCACTCTTAGCATGTACTAAATCTTTTCAGCTCCATTAGGAAGAGTCCAAATTTTCTGTGCAAGTACAAGGGAATGGTGAGGATAGAAGATTAATGGGCCTGAAAAGGGAACAGGTGGTTGTGCTTCCACAGGGATCCCCCAGAAACTGGCTTGGTCCCCAAGGGGCTGCCATTGCTCCCATTCCCCTCCCTGCCTCTCCTGCATAGCTTTCCATACAGCAGCACTAGCACCTTCTGGCTGTGCTCTCTGGTGCCAAGGAAGGTGATCAGACTGGCTGAAGTTGGTGCTATCTCAGGCAGTATTAACTTTCCACAGACTCTCCTTGCAGATTAGCCCTGGTTTTGAGGTGGAGCAGGCTGCCTTTCCAAGTTTCAACATTCCTAATGTGCATTGGAGCAGGGTTTTCACCTGCAAACCACACAAAATGTGCAACAGCCCCTTCTTTTACCTCTTTGCATTTTAAAAGGTTTCCTTTATCCGGAGGAGATACTGCCTCTGGTTTTGTCTGAAAAATGTGTTTGTTTGGTTTGGGGTTTGTGTTTANGCCACGATGCTGATCGTGCATGTATGTGCAGCAGCCGTCTTTAGTTGTGGCCTGCTTGAGCTTGGTGAAGAAATCCGTGCTGTGTTCTGTACATGTACACAATGTGAGATTTCAAAGGCTCAGACAAATAAGACCAGTTTTCACTGGAACAAAGAAAGGCACTTCCCATATCCATGCCAGATCTTGAGTTTCCTACCTCCAGCTGTTTCCACCATAGATGTGTTTAAAAAGAGGCCAAGACTTTTTTTTATAATGAGGAAAGTGTTTGTTTTAATATCAAGTGAAAAAATAATCTTTAGAAGTTAACCCTTTCTTTGTCAAATTTGCAGTCACTGTTTGGGGCTAAACTTAGCAGTGGAGTGTTTTGGATGGTTCTGAATGAAAAGGCTTATGCTGGAAAATTCCTGGCTATCTGTACAGTAGTGATTGTCACTGTAACTCTTTTGTTGCAGAGGGAAATTTGGAAGTAGAAATGGAATAAATTAGGAGGCACAGTAGATCTCTTCCATCCTTGACTTTTACAGGACTAAGCTCTTACAAACTGCTGTTTAAAGATCTGATTATACAATATAGACATATGAGCAATGCTGCTTAGGCATTGCATTTATGCACACAAATGCTTCCAGGATCTGACTCTAATTCAGTGGGAGTTTTCCTTGCGGGATTAGGCACATCAGCTCCATGCAGATCTAAGGGCTAAGTGTTATCTAATCAATTCGGCCAAATCTTCTGTTTCAAGTAATGCTGGAAAACAATTCATTCTATCTGCAGTCCCGTGTTTCAGAAAAGACTAATTTTGCAATATGTGAACAAGCAAATGAAAAAAATCTCAAAAAAAGACAGAAATTATTACTGAATTTAGATTAAAATCAATCAGTTGTTAGAAATGAGTCCTTTTCTCCCTCTACCTTGAAGCCAAAATAGTCTGGAAAAATTTCTTTCAAATTTGAGAAACATTTCCTCCCATATGGAGAACCTCTATCAAGATCTGGCCCCAAGAACATTTTCTGGCTAAGTTGTTATAAAATCCCCAAAGGCAGGCTTTATTCTGAAATGCTGACAGTACTAAGTGTAGGGATGTACTTATAATTTAGGTCAGTGTGTAATATGTAACACAGGTGTTATTCTTGGTTTTGACCTAAATAGGAGAAGGGAAATTTCACTTTCCAGACATCTTTATGTATAGACTTAGATGCATAAATGTATTCACATGTAGATATAAGGGTGTATCATTCTGCTTCTTTTCTTTTGAGTGCTGTAATGTGTCCTGTGAGACTTTCAAGTAGTACCGTAGGTCTTGACATTAAAAGTGCTATTGCATAGTAGTAATATACTTTACCTGCTCTAAAAAATCTAGATAAAACACAGATATTAAAAAAATCAATGACCTGTCAAAACTGTTTCTCTACCTACATTCCAAACTACTCATCCTATTCTTGCACAGAGAACTGAGAAAAATCAGATACACCTGTGTTTATATCAATTTGTCAGTTCAGGGCCTGATCCCCATCTTTTGGGAAAGATAAGAATTTTTGGATTGATTTCTACAGCCCTTGGCTCACAACCCTAAAGAGCGAGCCATGCCCAGAAATGTAAGTTAGTCTAGATGTGTGCTGAAATTTCTTTCCTGCAGCTCTTATTGGGCAGTGACTACCCATAGCCTTTGTAAGGTGTTTTTTTTTTTTTTTTGAAAGAGATTAAAAATAAAATTCTTCAACACTTTCAAATGCAGGATCCCTAACACAAAGAGGAGGAGGAAAACCTGAAGTTCTGTTCCTGTTCTGCTGGGGGTGGGGGGGCAGGGGGACCAACCCAAAACCCCCACTTTTTTCCTAGGCTGTATAAAACCAGTTTTGTCTTACTCAAGACCACCTCTTCTATCACTTCATGATGTATATATTTGATTCTCTTATTTCATAGTTGTTTTTATTATCTCTGACAAACCTAAGGCTGAAATGCCTATAAAAGCATTTCATCCATTGAAATCAAGATTAAAGAGGTGTTAAAGGCTGAGGGAGGACTGCAGGAACAGAGTAATGGCACTTTTGCATAACGGCCCCAAATGAGGATGGAATAGGAAAGATGCAGTGTTTACATTGCACTTGGATTTAATTTAATGCTATACTTGTATAGGTCCCAAGGGTGCTGATAGTTTATTTTGGCACAAAGAAGAAAGTGTAGTGGTTTATAAGTTGCAAATGTCATATACCTGCATTCAGAGTTTCCATCTCTTTCATTTATACTCATAAAACTGAGTACTGAAACAGACCGTGCAAGAGGGCTCTGCAGAGCAGGGATTAGGTCTGTGTGAAGGTAGTGCTTTGTCCCACAGATCTGGAGTCAAGTCTCACTGAGGTCAGTGGAAAGACATGCTTTCATTTGCCGCTATAGTAGACTTATGACTATATCTGGGACATCAGGCAATACCCCAATATAAACAATAAACACAATGCTAACTATTAGGAAAATTAATCTTGTGAAGTTCAACTCCAAGTGTTGATTATACTTAAAATAGTTTCTAGTTCCACATTTTAGTGAGTAATTATTGTGATAAAGTGATTATTCCTTTGCATTTCAAAGTTATATAGCTATTTTACAGTACGCATACCTATACGCTTTATAATCAATATAAAGTTTGCAACTGTAGATAACGAAAGAAAATAATTTAGTCTAGAGCAACACTTACCAACGCATTGGTCCCCTCGTTTCTGATAGCCTGGGGGACACTGGCAGCTGAAGGACCCTCTTAAATTGACACACACTTGGTCAGCTCTACAATTATGGGTTCCAGTTGCACATTCATCTATATCTTTACAAAAAAAGCAAATGCAATATTAGTCATAAAGTTTACTGAAAATACTTAGCCTGTTGACATGCTTTACCCTTCTTCAAGCTACCTATCAGTGAAGGCAGCCAAGTTCAAATATACTCCAAAGACGTCACCTCAACGCTTATTCCATTTGCAGGACATAAAATGTTACCAGATTTCAAATAGCTTTTAATTCTGATATACTGCATTTGGAAATATTTTCAGATATGGTTATTTTAAACAATCAGACACTTTTATTTGTCAAATACCGTTAAAATTTTGTACTTATAACTATAAAACTTCCTGTAAACTTCTTGCAACTTTATTGTATTTTTATCACATTTCAATCGTTTGACTTTTTTGGTTTGTTTTTTTCCCATGCTGGTTGTTTGTTGCATGCTGAATTACTCTGGAAAATTTCAGCAAACGTAGTTCAGCCCTTTCTCAAGAATGAGATGAGTTAGAAATATGTTCTTTTGCTAATACTAAAAAGACTCTGATCTCTTTTGCATGGTTCCCGTGCTCCATACTTTGGACAGGGACTTGGAACTTGGTACGTGGTGGCCTTCTCATCAGGAAAAGATCTGCCTCTTGTCATTCCCATGAAAATTCCCCTAATTCAGTCAATATGTTGAAGTCTTTGGAAATGGTTTATGTATGTTTGTATTTGAACAGTACAGCTAAAAATGCAAATACTGGACCGATACTTTTCAGTGTAATTCAGGCAGCTTTTAGTTCACCCTAAATGCAGGTTTATACAAGTATAAAAACAACGTTTTGATTTTGCTTATTCATTATAACTCCTGGAGGTACTTAATTATAATTAAACTGCATGTGCTGACAAATAGGTTGCTTAAAATGGAATTACAGTTTGCTTTCTCATCTGAACGTCCCAAATGTTTGGAGAGCTTTTTATTGTAACCTGACACAGTACAGTGAAAGGACTTTTTAATTTTGGCATTGTACACAATTTGGAGACTCCAGGCTGAATAAACAAATTCCTTAAAACTTATGATCTCTAGTTTACAAATCTCAGCTGACCTCTCTATTTGTATAGGCACTGGGGACGTTAGAACATCACCAGTGGCAGAGTCTGGGTGGTGCTTTGGAAAAAATGATGGATTCTTTCTCATAACAAATGAAAACAATTTTGACCACAAGATTCAATAAAAAATAAACCATCGACAGTTTGAATTAATTCTCAATGTTTGCCCTTTCCCCAAATGTCCAAATATTTTACATATATCTTCTCTTTATCTGACAGGAAAAATAAAGTCCTTTTATGTTAGCCTGTTCTTTGCATTTCAGCATAGTATCAGTCCTGAAGCTGCTCTGTTGATGCAGGACTTGCTGACTGCATTGTTCTGTACTGACAGCTGAAAAGCACATTCTCAGGTGTAAAGACTTTCAGGGACTGTAGCTGGCTGCCTCATACCAACCTGACACATCATTAAATGCTTGAGCCAAAGCACAGTGGAGTTCAATGCAAGCCTTTGCAGAGACTTCACTGGGCTTTGCGTGCACTCCTAGTTTCTAGAAAAGTTGAAAATAAAATGGCTATAATACTCATGCAGTTCAAATCCTTTTTGTTGCAGAGTGTACTGGAACAAAGAAAGTTTACTTGATCTTTAGGAACTTCATATATGAGTAAACTTAACACGAGTTACCTTTTAAGATGGGTTAAAATGCATTAAGTCCTTACGTTGCCATTTGCATCCATGGCTTGATTTCTGTTTAGCTTAATTTCTATGGAATAATAAGCTACACCAGATAAAATGAAGGAAACTAGATTGACTTATGCACTCAAGGTCTTTGATTTTTTTCCAATGGTAAGCTGAGTTTGAATGAAAAACAATTATTCAAAAGTACTCTTTGACTGCTAGCTGCCTCCCCATTTGGAAACTCTTGGAGGATTCGATGTTACGGCCACAAAGATCTGTGTTTGTAAGAACAACCTTTTCTTGAGACTTGTTTCAAGGAATCCATAGAGCTCTCCTAAGCTTCTTACTCAAGTTAGGATCCTGAACTGGGTTGCGTATTAGCTGTGACTACATCCTGCCTGTCTTCTACGTGTCATGAGAATGCATATTGGTATGTGGTGTATTCTTGGTGGACTTCAGAAGAGTTTTATCAGTGTTATTACTCTGCATTGTCATCATACTTCTTGCTATTTTCGCTGGTTTTGCTGGATGGCTTTTGTTGAGATGTGAGTCCCTAGGCAAGCTAGGGAAACAGATACATGGAATGAAGTATTGATGGCAGTTCTTTGAAAACTCCAATCCTCTTTTTTTTTTTTTTTTGTGGACTTTACTGAACTGTCTAAGGTGGGAAGTGAAGGTGGACAGGAGAGCAGCCTGTAGGCTTCACTGGGGAAGGGCAGTAGGTTGCCATGCTTGGAGCAGTTCTGCTCACATCTACGCAAAGAAATCAGTAATGTTAGAGGAAGGCTGATGGCCTGAAGATCATGTTTCTTAAGTGCTTTAAGGAAAATACTGTGGGAGGAGAACAACAGGCAGCTAGAAAGGTTTCAGTGCTGGAACATTCAGTTCTGAAATCTCTAGCATTGCAATAATTACAGATACGTCTACTGTTGTGACTGATACAAGGGTGAGGAAGTGAGTGGAAGATTTCAGTGCGGAAAGCAGTGCCAAATGTGAAATGTATTGGTGTGATACCAGAAGCAGCCCAGCCCTTGTGGAGTACAGAAAGAAGCACTGGTGGATTTTGCAATATGATGTTGCTGCACAGATCTCTGCATCTATGCCTTTGAGTGAGGCCCAAAGAGAAGTCTTCAGCTTCTTGGCACTCGATGTGACCTGAATCATCCTCCATTAGAGAAACAGTCTTTTTTCTAACTGTCCTGAGAGTTATTGGAGCAATAGAGGACTGGAAGTTGTAGGAAGGAAGCAACATCGATGCTGGAGGTCTCCTTGGGATGAGGCAGATCAGCTCTGTTTTTTCTCAGAGGTGGCACAGGTAGTTATCTACCAATGCACACACTTCTCTCCCCATATGAAATGGCATAATCTTACGCTGGTGGTGCCAATATTGTTCTGGGATTCCCACTTGTGTGTTCACGGTTCTTGAATGGGTAGACTTCTACCTGCAACTGTTTAAGGTCTGCCTGAACTCTGACTGATCTGAAGCTTCCAGATTGTTTTCTCAGTTATGTCCCCTCTGTATGGAAATCAGTAACTCCCAGATCTTCATTTCATTATTCTAAGAACTTCTTTTTCCAGCTTATATCAAACTTTTCCAATCCATTAGATTCCTAGCTTGTTTATCATAAGTTGCACAGTGCCCTCTGATTCTGTGACAGTGATCTGGAAGCTGCATCAATTCCTGCTTTTAGTCTGTATCAATTGCAGTAATAGTGGGAAGAGATTGTGGTTATACAAAGCACGTGTTTTGCCTTAAATCCTACCATCTCATTCCATTTGATCTTTCCTGACAAAATCCCTGGACTGAAGTGTGAACAGTAAATGAGGGTATTGGGAATCCATACTTTTGGTTTCTGCCTACTGCAGACAGCTATGACCAGACTGATTTGGTATCTGTGAAGACATAGCAATCTGGGGCAAGGATGTGATAAACTCCTACAGGAACATCAGAGAGTTCACCAGCTTTAATCCTAAGAGCAGGATAAATTTGTCTGACCTTTCCTCTCTAGCACGAATGTTTAATAATGTTACGTGCGTGTGCATTTATAATAATTAAAAAAATTAAAACAAGACACTCCACTGCACACACTTGTCTCCCTGGGGAGAGGGTGAAAGAACAAACATGTGACAGATGTTTGTCATGTTGCTTAATGCACTACTGGAANAGTATAAGAAACAGATCTAGAACGAAAATAATGGGCTTTTACAAGGTCATTCTTGAGCATCTTTCCTCTGCATCCTCTTTTCCAAATTTAGTGTCATCATGATAAAGTTTGTTTCTGTAAGTGTTTCAGCAACGGATGCCGCAGCTGAAGCTTCTACCTTAAGCAAGTATCTTGGTAGCTGTACCTGAAAACACTCCCAACTCATTCTTCATCAACTTTCTTGTTTAAATTTCATTTCTGTATGTTACACATTTGCTCACCCAAGCAGGCAAGTACACTGGTAACCTGTAACGAAAATTATCTTCTCTTCTAACATTACCCCTTTTTTATTTCTTTCTATTTTCTAATCTCAGCTAACATTTTAAAAGGTTGTGCTGTTCACCACAGATAAACAAGAGCTGTGAGTTTGTATTAAATTGTTAACCTGAATGGTACTTGATTATTGATGCATGCAACCTGTGAAATATAGATTAATTCTTTAAACTCACTGTATCTCTGAGTCTGATCTAAGATGTTGCTCAGATTTTTATTCCCAGACAGTTATTCTCTGGACAGTTACAGCCTACATAGTTGGAAAATTTCCTTTGAAATAGCCTGGGTGTCTCTAACAATCCTTTTGCAGATCGATATTACTTGAAAATGGAGCTGGGTTACCTTCAGTGTCTTGACCATTGTAATAATTGAACTCAGATCACTATATAGTCTTTCAATAGGCCACTCAAAAGCAAGCTTCTTATGGGATTTGTTTGTACTTTAAATAGTTATAAAAATTTAACAAAATCTGTAAAATGTGTTTGGATTGAGTACTTTAATTTCCATATGTTGTTTACAGGTGTTACATCCAGAATACTACACTGAAAGAATGTGATTGTTTCAAAGTCAAGTACTTTGGGGGATTGCAAAGCACAGAATTCAGGTTCTCTGAACAGTCTGAATTCAGATCCATTAAGCATCATGACACAGTCTTTAATTATATGAATCTCATATTCTGGGTTTTTTTTTTTTTCCCCACAGGCTTGGGCTTGGTCAAACCTTACTATTCCCAAAATGGGTTAGGTGGTATGATCCTCTATTGAGTTGCAATGATTACTGCTATATAAAAACCTTAAATTGATGTAAAGAGTCGAAGTCAACAGAGAAGTGGGGGGAGGAACATTACAAT
>WAAD01031664.1:134719-162815 GCA_013389945.1 Fregata magnificens
GAAAAAAAACAAAAAAAAAAAAAAAAAAAAAAAAAAAAAAAAAATGAATGAAGCTTTGAATTGATGCATTACTTCCTTTCTCCTCCACTTTGCCTCCATCTGTGATGCTACCTTCTTTCTCTAGTGTATGCCATGCAGTCTGTAAATTACACTGCAAAAGGTAAATGGCTTTTACTTCTGAGATTTTTTTTTTTTACTTTGAAGACTGAGATGCCATATGCAACTGAACATGCTTTTCCTACCTTTTATCTTAACGTAAGACAATACTTAGAATCATTACATTCAGGACAGCGTTTCAGTGGTGACAAGGCAAGGGTGCTTAACCTGATTCAGTGCCCAAACATGTATTCCGCTCCTATGCCTTCTGCACAGTAGCTGTCCATGCTGGAAATGGTATGGCCAGGTAAAAAGCCTACTGCTCTATTACAACTTTTTCTATGTTGTGCTCTGTACTTTTCCAGGCTCCCACCAATACAAGCCACGGTTCAACATGGCTTGTTAGGAATGTGCTCTGATAAAAAGATATACTTCATTATCGAATCACAATCATAGTGAATTAAATGAATGTGACACATAGAACACTGTTCAAGTAATACAGTAATTAAAATGATTATCACAAATAAAAGTGGTATGGCTAATATGACAATGATGTTAGTCTGACACAAGGCCACAAAAACTATTCCCAAAAGACATTTAACAATAGTATTTTCTATCCAATGTTACTTCAACCTGTATTCTTAAAACAAGAACACAGATATTAATATATAGCTTTGTGCTTGAAGTTTCTCAAAGGGAGGAGTACTTTTTTTTCCCCAATAGAAGACCACAATGTTAACTATTAGTCTTCCTGCTCATCAAAAAGGAAAATATTCCATGTTTTTGATTGATCTACGTGAATTTAACATTTGTATTTTTGGCTTTACTTCTGCTGGGACCATAAATGGAGCCATACTTACTTCTGCTGGGACCATAAATGGAGCCATACTTGCTTTCAAGTTACAATCCAATAATGCAGTGCAATGTATCCGCAAGTCTCAGAGCACTTCAAAATGCGAGTTGTCATAATGGTAAACTCTTTGATTTACATTGCAATAGCTTATTTTTACTTTCAGTAGAGTATTTCCTGCTGTTGCTTTCTTGTGACTTTATGCTAGAGGTCTAACAACTTGTGCTTTTTGGTTCATGCCTGCCTAAGTGAGGATCACCCACCCATGATGACCAATACACTTGGACTATACTCAAAAACAACAAGGGTGGATTAAACTATTCCGTTATTGCAGATGAAAGAGTTCTCCCCGACATCTGGCATATCATCTTCAGAACTGATATGGAATATTTCCATAAATTCAGCTTAACATTGTTTTTGTGAGTGTTCCAAAGTACTTTTAACATGAAGAAATAGCATGCAAACTAATTTCCTATTTGAAAGTAAATGTCTTGTTCTTATTTCTAATTCACCCAGTTATTAAAAAAGAAAAAAAAAAAAAAGAAAAGAAAAAGATGTTCACTTAACTTGAAGCATACTGTTTTGTTTATTTAAGTTAATGGAAAAGCTAGTCAGTGTTTGATGTAAAGCTGCCCCCTTGCTTGAAAGAAAACCAAACAACTGGTTATGAATTATGAATATCTCCTAATAGTTTCCAGAATTATCTGAAGGATGTATTTTTTTTTCTTAATTACATACACTTAAAAGTTCCAAGTTCTCTATTCATTTCCATTTTGTTTATTTCTCTCCTTGGAAACCTCATAAGCATTTTCCTTTAGCTAGGCTTGACTGAACAAAATATTACTGCTACAACCTGTAATATTAGGGAAATAAAGGCCTGAAAGCTCATTGTGGTTTTTAATTAGGAAGTTGAAGAATCACTCATTAAATCTTTGCAAGCCTTTTCACAGCACTTACACTGGCAGCTGCTGGGTCCCTGCAAAGGAAAACACAAACTTCTACCTAAAAAGTGTGCTTCAGAGCACACTTTAAAAATCAGCTTTTATCCTGAGACAACACACAAAACAGTTCCTGCAAAAAATCTTGCTTTTCTTGTACGTTGGCATGTCTTCAACTGTCTCAATCCTAATCAGACTGTTCCTCTTGTGAGGAACCACAGTGTCTCCTTACGGTGAGGGAGGCATCTCCACGTGGGAGTTGCTGGCAAAGGTACTGTAATGGGGGATGCAGTCTGTTGAAAACCTGATCTGTCTGTGTGGCACTACCATAGTCTGCATGTCCTTCTGACAGTAAAGGCAGCTAGTTTTATGCTGAACAAAATTAACACAGCAAGCAAACTGATGCACTGAGCATAAACTATGTGATATCCAACCCTAGCCTGAAAATACAATAGCCTGATTTTTTTTTTCGTAGTGAATGCATAGGTCATCAGTGCACACTTTGCTAATTTCAGAAACAAGGGACCTTAACATATAAGGGACTTAAGGTATAAGACAAGGGACTTAAAATATTTGATATAAGGGACTAATTTTATCAATAAAATCTTATTCTCCTTCAGGCTTTGCAGGCTGAATGAACTGTTTTAGGAATTGTAACTGTAGTTCCCAAGCTGAGAACATTTAAGTTCAAGTTGAGTTCAATAGCAACTATCAGAAGGAGAAGGCTTATCTAAACGATATTGTTTTTAGCACTAATCATCCTATCTGTTGGCAGTACCAACATACTGCAATCTCCACAGCTCCCTATGTAAATAAGCAGATTCCTGATGCTGTTCCAATTTCAGAAATGCCTTTGAAGGCATTATTTAGTTATGAATTTTTCCTACGTGGTTATGTGATACTTTTAGTGTACTGCTGTACGTACCCACAGATGCCTTGTTTTGAAGAAATGTATCTAAAACTTATTTACTTTCAAAGTATAATTGGCAGGCATTGGTCTGTGTTTTACCTTCTTGTGAAATAAAAAATGAAATGGTTAAAAAGAAATTCACTTTCATGCCTTCTACAACTTTTGAATGATAGAACAATAAAAGCAAATTATGGAAATAGTACTTAAAAAAGACACATCAGTTGATTCGGTCCAAAATATACTCTAGGGATGGGAGGGGATTGGAAGAGCTGGGATAGAAAAACACAATGTTCAGGTTGCACAGTTCAAGTGAAGTGAAATGGATGTGTAAAAGTTAAGATTCCTGTGGCAATATCAGCTTGACTGTGCTACAAACAAGCAGTGTTACATGTTACTGATCTAACAAAACCATTAGAAACAGTATCTTGTAAATTTTTGTTTCATTAGCTGGCTCTCCATTCTTCAGTGGAAAACCCAATTTTCCCATGTAATTCTTAACATGAAGAGGGCTTAAAATGAAGTTTTAAAAAATTCTTTGTCTGAAAGAGAATAGATACAAGAGGCAAAGCCAGGCAGGATCAAAAGAGAGGCAGAGGCACCAGGGAAAAAGAAATCTATTCTTTGAAGGTAAAAGGAAAAAAAAAAAAGCAGTATGAATATTTATGAAGGAAGAAAAATGAACATCAAAGTTAAAAAGATGTATCATGATAGAGGTGACTAAGTGGAGGCTAAAGAAAAGAATGAGGGGGGGGAAAGCAAGGTACATACATAAAACACTACTAAAGTAGCTGGTTTTCACTTACAGAAATAGTGTTTGTTAAACACTTCATTGCAATTCAAGACTAGAAGTATGATCTGTTTAGATCACCAAGGTGTTTTTGATGCTCACTTTTGACCAGGAGAGCTGGTAAGTACCTGCTAATGCCTGTATTTTGCTGCTGTTTTTCTGATTCAAAGTATAATCGGAGCTGTTAGAAGAACGCCTAAAAAGCAAGTGCTGAGTTAGTACAACGCACCCTGTGTAGTGCAGGAGAACATGTCCTGCTGTGCTTGCATATGCCTGGGACATGGCGAGAGCTAGACATGAGCCCAAGGGAGGCTATAGTGGGCTGTGGGCAAAGAGGGGATGGACAAGAAGAGTAACCGAAACAAGTTGAGGGTGTGCAGTCTACTGAAGATTGTAAGTTGGAGTGGTGCTTGGGAAATATTTGTTGTTCTTTCAAAAACCTGACAAAAAAAAATCTTAAAACTGAAAATTATTATTATTTTTGGCCCCAAACTAAGATTTTTCTGGGGTTTAGCCACATTTTTTTCTGTGTTTGGGAACAAAAAAAAAAGACACCAAAAAATACTTTGTTCTTTCAATGAGCCAGTAATAAATAAAAACTAACATTCTGAAAAACAGAAGTTTCCCTGGGAAGAGAGAGCTATTTTTTCTTCCAAAATTACTTTGCCTTAAAATTGTGATCAGCTCTGCTCTCAGGCTAAGGATCTGACTTCCCAGCTGCCTTTAAGCTGTCAAGTAGAAGTAGCAATCGGGACAGCTTTTCTCTCTCTTCNGCCTCAGAATAGATGCTGTGCTACCATAATCCTGGCACTTTTCACTGAAAATGAGAATTCGGCAGTGTTTCCTAGAGTAAGGAGAGTACTCCTGAAGCCTGCTTGCAGGGCCGTTAGGATGGTGAAACAGAGCAACCTGTTTTTGTTTGCCTGAGCATGTGATTTTTTTTTTTTTTTAACCTTGTGATCTTCACAGACTTCTGGCAAAGCTTAAAAGGTTAGTTTGAGAAGGGAGTGGCTATCATTTGTTTAGAAAATAAATGGAAAAAAGTAGGCCAAATACCAGTAAAGTTCTATTTTTCAAATATTAAACTAACACACAACATCGCTGGCCTGAAAAGGTCACATGAAGTGGGAGAAAGGATGTATTTAGACTGATTGCCAGGCGGGATGTGGGATCTCTCACTGACTTGGCAGTAGATGTTTCAGCTCTATTTGCTATTAGTGCTGTTTCTAATGCTTCTTATTTGCTAAGTTCTTAAGTTTGACAAGATCCACGCTTTATTTTCCAGTATTTACACGGTATTAAGCAAGTGTGTAAACGCATTCGGAAAGTAACGAAGGCCTACGCCGCCCCCTTTTTTCTGGTTTGTCTTTGAGTAGTAGACAGGATGCTCAGAAACCTGGGAAAATGGAAGTTTTGAGGGGATTTCCTTTGGGGTGTGCTATCAGATAACAAGGTTATTTGTAACATGTTTAAACTTGCCAAGTATGGTGGAATAGGGCCCTTTGCTTCCAAATTTGCCAGTGAGAGTGAAGAAAGAAATGACTACTTAAACTACAATAGAGCTGTTAGGATTTCTTCAGAAGAAATCTTAAGATTTAATGAAATGTAAGCATCCCTTTCTATGGTCTGACTTTAGGGTACTTGGCTAGCATAAAGTAGAAAACCGAACGCAGCAGCTAAATAATTGCTGCCACATCATCTAAGCACATCATTATCACTGCTGGATGAGATGAAAGGTATTTACAAATGAGTGTCTGCCAGGAGTAAGCAGTCAGCACAAGCTTGATCCAGCTCCAGCTGTAATCAATAGGAGCCTTCAACTAAACTAGAGCTTAAAGAACAAACGAACTTCCTTTTGAAATGTATTACACTTTAAATTTTGCAAAATTAAACCTAGAGCTCATCAGAAGTGAGATGCAGAGGGATTCAGTGCCTAACAAAGCCTCTTGCTTTACTCCACGCATTCTTTGATGGTCATCAAAATTATACTTTCCACTCTGACAACTCAAGCCCACATTTTTTTTTTTTTCCTCCCCCTTAAATCTCCCACTTTTACTTTCCTCCTGGTTTTCTTTCCCTATTCCTCTGGGTTCTACCCTTCTAATTTTTCAAGGCAGAGAACGCGCCTTTGTTTGTGAAGAGCAACGTGAGTTTATGCCACCCTATTCATTATATTTATGAATCATATCTAACTGAATTTTTCCCATAGCCCAAAGGTGGCTGTTTGCCCAAAGGCACTGCTCTCAGTGCCTGTATTTTCTATTTATAAGGTGTATTTTAGTTTACATCAGAAGCTGAGGGAAAGACTTCTGCTTGATATCACTTCTGCCAAATGAAACCCACAGAGAAGCTGTGGCCAAAGGAACTCTGTACAAAAGTTGTCTGGGCCCTGTAATTTTGTTCACGTGGGTGCATGGTAGTATACGTTAGTTGCCAATAAAAACAATCTAAAATAGATACAGCACTGTGCAAGTCTCGAGACGATCTTAAAATGTACAGAACACAGGTAAGTGAGCACTGGGAGAGAAACACGCTTTGTCAAAACACAGTTCGGTGAGAAAACCAGCTTTTGCAAGATGGTCGTGAAAGGACAAGAAGCTCCTCTGACAATCCCTTCTACTCTGTGCAAGTTGATGAAATTCCTGAAAGCGTAGTTTACAACCGAATTAAAGAAAATTGTTGTTTTTGAAACTATTTGTGGTTGTGACAAAGTGTGGGCACTTCTCAGAGCACGTTGATGTTAAGTAGGCAATATAGCTGAGGACATTGAGGAATTAACCATTTCAATCCTCAAAGGGGTACACTAGTATTAGCAATTGCTCAGTGTCAGGCAAGTCTTTTGGCTCTGGGTCACTGGCAGGCGTTGGAAAGCACCAGCAGCACAGAGCCTAGCGTGCGTGTAGATCTACTGTGGGACCATTGCTAGTGCAGATGCCCATCCAAACCAGGCTTTTTGCCTCCAGAGACCTGCAGGAATAAATAGGAATCGACTTTGTGGCTAACACAGGGAAGGGAAGGAACAGGCCCTGACAGATTCACTGGACAAGTTTTTTAATACTTTGTGGCATGAGATGTTTCTCTTGCTTCTGGCTCCAGGAAGAAAGATGAGTGGGAAGCTTTAGCCATCCTTCCTGAAAAGGTAGCATTGAGGCCCTTCCTTCTCTTCCTCTTTTTTTCAGACGGTATTTTGCTTGGTTTTCAGTCTATTCCATTCCCCATTTAAAAGGCACGAGGTCTCAGATTTTTATTTTCTTGCAAATTGAGTATATGAGCTAATTGCTAAGGATATGTAGCCTGTCTGCATCTCAGCATTTCTGAGGGATGCCCAGAACATTATCAGTATATTGCTCAGCATAACTGTTTCATTGCCTGGTTGTCTCTAGCTCTAAGTTAGACCGTCATAAATGTTTGATTAAAATCTAATCTAGCCTTTCCATGACCACTGCAGAGCTTAACTAATAAGCACAAGCCTACAGGGAAACATAACGGCCTCATATGCTGTTGAATACAGGCCAATATTGGTTGGTCAAAATAAATTTTGCTCATAAATTCTTGCAGGATGGGAGAAGAGATTTCTCAATTTAGACTTCCATCAAAGCTATTGGAAAAAGCTGTCAATCACACTCAAGGTTTTCATAGATGTCTTGCTGCCTCAAATGCCTTCCAGATGGATTTAATTCCAGTATGATTGATTGTCCACTCAGCTTTGCAGCTGTGCACTTCAGGGGGAAAGTCCATGCCATGCTCATTCATCTACTGGATGGCAAAAAAATTGACTAGTAGTTCTTTCTTCATGAGGTGCTGTCTTCCAATAACTGATGAGGCAAGAGATGAACTAATAGAAGATGAATCTAGGGGAGACTAATTATATCAAAGTAATCAATGCCAAGAGCAAAGAATAGAATTAAAAGGTAAAGCAAGAAGATATGTACCGAAGTATTAGTGAGATGGTCTATTTATAGTGGAGGAAAAGTAAACATCTACAAGCGTGTTAATTCCTTACCAATAGGACAAAGGGGGAGAATTGCTTAAAATTCTGAAGCTAAAGTGTTTTAAAATAAGAGTTTTTTTATACTTTTACCAATCCTATTATTATTTATACTACTATGATTTTTGTTAGCTTGAATAACCCAAACCACTGCTGGTAACACTAAGCCTTCTCCCAGGCTAATCAACTTCAAATTTATTGTGTAAGCTTAAGAGGTCTAACATGGTACTTGTATTTCTCTGTGCTGTTAGCTTACAGAGGTTGTGTCATGGATAAGGATTCCACTGTTTCGCCGATGTGCAAACCCTGAACCAAAAGACAGTGCCGCTTTCAAACAACCTACAGTCTAAGAGAGGAGAGAGTGGAGGATTTCAAAGGATAGCAAGAACCAGTCTGGCAGGTAATGATATTTGTGGCCTGTAAAGATTTTTAAAGGCTTTTGCAAAATACAAGATTTCCACACAGGGACTACTGAAGAGGAGGGGAAGTTTTTTAACAGACTGTAAACATGTAGGCTTAAGTAGCTTGAAAACTTTTGTATATAGGACCTAACCAACTACACTGATTTAGAGGCTGGTTTTAATTAATCAGATGCTGCCAATAAATATGCAAAACACTGGCGGAAGACCAATGACAAGATTGGTTTCAAGCAGTTAGCTGAATATCCTCTGTAGCTAGATCTGTATCTAAACTTATTTAGGATCTATCAGACTATTAGTACACTTTGGAGATTTCATGGATGGGCAAAAAGATCAATATGAGAGAAAAAAATACGTCTCAGATAATAACAAGATAGATTCTTCTGAACTGATTTCAAAATTTCAAAAACACCTCAGAGAAATGAAAACTAAGTCATGAAAGTTCTTGTATCCTTTTATTTTCAAAAGGACTGGGAAGTGTTCAGTGTGTTTTAGGATCAAGTCCAAATGATTTTTAACGAGTTAGGTCTCATTTTCAATGAAAGGAAAATAAAAAGGAAGCAAAGCATAATAGATAAGTAATGGCTGAATACATATTAAAACCAGAAATCTTTTCAAAGCAAAGAACACTGATCTCTTATCTACAGAACGTTCAGTAAATAAGTTCATACTGCATATTAACCTAAAACTCATAGGCTTGATTTACTATTACTCTGTGCAGTAATAAGCCCATAAGGCTTCATACTTATTACATGTACCTATGCTTGCCCAAAATGTCCAGTAGCAGAGAGCAAAACCTCTTGAGCCAGAAAATGAATCTGAGAAGTTCATGGCAAGAACTCTCTGTGACCATACAGCTACATGTCGTTCTGTCCCAAACCAGTCATGTCTGCTGCATCATTCTGCTCCTCATAATGAAGAAAATGTATCTGATTTTCAGATCATAACAATTTTGCAATTCAATTTCTAGAATGGATAAGAATTTACAGAGACGATACTGAGGAGATGATTATTTTAGTCAAGCCAGGCATCATTTCCTATGGAAGTGGCACGAAGTATCTAGTTAGTAAAAGTGACAATAGTTTTTTCATCTGGCACTGTAAACTGTTCATAATCCTATTTAGAGTGACCATAAATCATAAACTGTAAAGTATCTAGTTTCCTAAAGGAGCAGCTTTATTTCATTAGCATTTTGAAACTCACGTTGCGATGTTGCTAATTGTATAGTAATTTATCCAGGATCACAGTGTGAATTGCTGTTTTCAGTCAGTTTTTGGCACTTGTTGCCCGTTTAAGAAAAGAGGAAGAGAGGATAAAGAATTAAATAGACACAAAAAATTACATGAAGGGTATCTAAAAGCGACAGCACTGCTAGACGTGAGGCAAGCTGGGATACTCAGCAGAACTACCTGAAAGCTGTATCCCAGCAATGTAACTGCAAGCTGAGTAAACAGCACCGTTCCTTCAGATCAAGGCTACTCCCTCCTATACTTTCAAGCATTTCCTTCCCACCCGTGAATAGGCTCGGTCTGTGCTTGGTATTGCAGGCTTGCTCTGGCAAGTTTTTTAGTGAGGGTTTTTAAAATAAAAGTTCCTAGCAACAAGGTGAAGGACTAATTCAGGACAGCATTCCTATCCAGGACAGCATTAAGTAATTGTGTAAATTTAGGCACGTGCAAAGATGTGAGTGAAATTGCTGGGATCCAAGCATGTGCTTTAAATGCTGGAACACAACTACATGTGCCTTAATATGATATACTTTCAGTACTTTAAGAAGTTTGGTGGGCACTGATATCTGATTTTTTTCTCCCCCCCACCCCCCCAATCTGTAACTGAAAAAGCTGCAGAGATTCACTTGTAGCAAGAGTTGGGCCATGGGAGGCTGGGAACGACATTCAGGTTCTCACTAGCTAGTCTGCTTTCCATGAAAATGTTTGCACTACTCAGGGCTGCCCC
Source organism: Fregata magnificens (assembly GCA_013389945.1). Lineage (NCBI taxonomy): Eukaryota > Metazoa > Chordata > Aves > Suliformes > Fregatidae > Fregata > Fregata magnificens. The sequence goes on from WAAD01031664.1 coordinate 144,664, forward strand.
AGAACTCTGTTACTTTCCCTTATGGAAAGCACTTCCTCATCTTCACCCTTTGTAAGAAAACAAACCACTCTTTCCCATAAATACAGCACAGTTTTACAAAAATTTTAGTTCTGAAAAGTACAGTAGGAAATAGTCTTAGTGGTAGGTAAGACCCAAGAAGGTATATTTTTTAAATTTTGTTGAAGAAAATAAAGAAGGAATGCAAGCCAAATGTTTAAAAGTATGAAGATGGAAAGCTTCCTCAGGTGAGTGCTTTTGCTGCATCTGTGCATACAGTGCCTTCCAGAAGGAAGCTTTCACTGGTGACTGGTACCCTCTGTGCTACAGCCAAGTGAAATAATAAATAATTCTGAATAGTTTGAGAAGTAAAACTGAGGGACCAATACAAATGAGCTTGAAAAATAAAGGGGGGGGGAGGGGAGAGAGAGAAAGTCTGCATCTTTAGCACATCTCTTTTGTCTGTCTCTATCAGTCGAGGGTGAATTGAAAGGAGGCGTTCTGACTGGATATAAGGAAAAACCTTTTTCACCACTAGGGCAGTCAAGAAGTGGAACAGGTTGCCCAGAAAGGTTGTGCGCTCTCCATTCACAAGGGTTTTCAAGACCTGACTGGATAAACCTCCCTGGTCTGAGGGTCTGATCAACCTGGTCCGATCTCAGAGCTGACCCTGCTTTGAGCAAGACATTGGACTAGAGACCTCCTGAGGTCCCTTCTCAGCTGAATTATTCAATGACGCTGTAAATATACTTTAAGCTATTAACCAGAACGGAGAACTGTATTACCTTTCCTCTGACTTTTTACAGATAGTGTCTTCAGGCAGTAGTTGAGTCAAGTGAGGTTTCCGATTAAAACATTTATGGAGCCTGAGTCACAAAACCTTTTTTTTTTTTTTTTATGCAACCTAAGCACCAAACTAAATAAACTCAGGACAGCTGTAAACTAAGAGGAAAAAAAAAAAAACCACCTGTAAGGAAGCCATTTGGTCATCACTGGGCTAAGTTGTGAAATTAGTGCTAAGAATAGTTAACAATGGGACATAAGCATTTAATTTTTCAAATTAAGGACAAATGATAGGAATGGAAAAACCTGCATATTATCATTCCAGTTTTTAAGGGCTGTTGTCTACCCAGCCCATCCCAATTGCATCCCAATGGGACAGTAATGCTGTCTTGAATCTGAATGTGTGACAGAGACGGTTCTGTAACTTTATGCCATAAAGCTGGAGTGCGTGTTAGTTGGCGCATTGCGTGAGCTTCTGCGGTGTTCTGCAAAGACGGTCTTGAGCTGATCCAGGCAGATCCCATGGCTGTCCTGCTTGGGATGTTATGGCCAAATTAAAAAACATTTTTGTGTCACCTTTTTGCTATTTTTCATATTTTTAGACACTTAGGATCGTTCTTTCTGGCTGAACCCCCCTGAGCGGCCATTCAGTCTGTGAAAATCCCAATTGGTCCCTTTGGTCTCTTTAATATTTTGCTTTCAGCCTAATGATCGTAGCTGTCGTAGGAGTGTGACTCCACCCTGAGGACAAGGCACTGTGAAATGGCTCCTTAGCCCCTGTTTGGTCACAGATGAGGCATGCGTATGGAGCCCCCGGGGCTCCCACAGCATCTATGCGCCAGAATTTGCTGAGGCCAGTTTTTGGCTAGGTTGGACATGACAGATGCAAAGAATGATATAAGCTGCTGCTGCTTTTGTCCGAAATACAACACTAAACACAGCAATAGTGTTGTATAAAGGGTGTGCTTGTTAAGGTATGCAAGTGTGTGCACCACTAAGCTGTTCAGAGCAGGACAGGTTTCCTTCTACATGCGTATGTTGTCCAGAAGAATGAAGCCCAAGTAAGGCCCCTGAAAGCTGTGGTGGTACAAAATGATGTCACTGAATTTCAGTATTACATGCTTTTCCCCACAATAACAAACTGTGATTCCTATGATGAAAATGTTCTGATATTAATACCTGATTTCTTTTTGATATAGAAATATTTTAAATTGCATTTGACAGCTAACACACAGATCAGATTATTTATACATCACTTTGGCAGAATTACAGAATTTTTTGTCTGAATTTCCCAATGGTTTTAATTTTCAACAGAATTACACTAGTTTGCTCTCTTAAAAAAAAAAAAAAAATCTCAACCTTCTGCAGCTTGTGGGGCAGGGAATGGTTCCATTACGATACCGAACATCTGATGTCCACCAGACCAATTAATCAAAGCTCTGGGGAAAGGGCTTTATGCTCAATCCACAGGTAGCAGTCACCAAATGCAGAAAGATGGAAAATTTAACACACTCAAATTGGGCACGAGATACCTCAGAAGGGTACAGATATTGCTAATCTACTTTCCAACAATTAGCCTCATCCTGACATTCTTTAATAATTAAAGATTGCCTTGAACATATAAATGAGGTTTGTTATCCCTTTCAAAAGTTGTTCTTTTTTAACTTCTGGTCTCACTGTATAAAATGTCCAGACCTTTGTTTAGTTAAGTTCTTAAATTGTTGGCCTCACTTATACCCTACAGCAGTGAGTTCAGGCAGTGTTTCCTTTTCTGGCGTCCTCTCACTATACCACCTTTCAGCATCATAAATGAAGTCTTGAATTGCTGTGTTTCAAAGTGGGAAACAGCAGTTGCAAGCCTGCTTTCTCCAACCCCTTCATTATTTCTGTATGGTTTTGCCACCCTTATCTCTCTTTCTCAGTTGTTAAAATTATCTCCTCATCCCTTAACTGTTGCTTTCTCCTGCTGTGAGCTGCTCTTATTTTGCAATATTCCCCCTGAAATGGGCTGAGCAGTATTGCAAACAGCCGCACTCCTCATGAGCTGTTTGATAGGTAAGAAAATCAAGCAAGTGAACTGTTTCTGCATCACGAACAGCCACTCACATAGCTCCGGCTTCTCTGCTAGCTGGGGAATCCCCCAGGAAGCTTTCATGAGGGTGGAGAAAGCGGAGACAAGATCACGACTAGTGCTCTAAAGCTGTGCTTAGGGGAAGAGGCTGAGGGTGTTCGAGGGTGTTGCTGGGTGGATCTCCTTGGCTAGTTTCTGGTTTTGGCTTTATTACATGGCTGTGCTTTCAATTTATTTCAAAGGTGCCTGGAGCCTTATAAATCTGCATACATAGTAAGGAAGAGATTCTCTGAACGGTGAATACTGAAATTTGAGTGTAATCATAATGGAGAGAACATTTTGATTTAAATACATAACAAAGCAACCTTTTCATAAGGATATCTTTTAGAAATTGAGAATTTTCCCTTTTGTAGGCATATAGAACCTTCTCATAGAGGAATACTTTATCTTAGAACACACAAAAAAGCAGAGCCCTCCCCAAAATAATCATTTGTCACATGCTGAATGATAGATTAAAACTTATGAATACATTTTCTGGATTGTTTAAATAATGGTCAAACGGTGTTTACGATGGGAAAAACTGGTGGTTTTCTCCTGCACCCAACTTTTGCAGTGCACAAGCCATATCAGGAAGATGATTATAACTCTCTTCCAATTCAGGCTCATTTGAGCTGTAATGCTCTCATGCTTCTGCAAGCCCAGCAGCCCAAGAGGTGCTCAACCAGTACAATGTTGCTGACTTAAGACTGTCATTTTTATCTGCTTGCACAGCGTCCTCTGCACAGGGTAAAAAATACTGGGTCTACAAGTGTCGGCAATATCTTTACTTAGGGTCTTGCAACCATCCTGAACTTTTTTTACTCAAGGAACATACAAAGAGTGAGCTGGAAAGAAAATCTGTCTTGATCCTTCAAATTAAGACAGGTAAGACCAAGGAAGATCTAGATGCAGAGTAAATGCAAGCAGAATGACTTCAGATACGAATGCGTTTTTTCTTTACCCCTTGGAAGTGGGAATGACTTTTGGATTCTGTACACTTTCCTGATTTAGTTCCAGCAACTTCGGGGAGGAATAAAGTAAGGTATCTTCCACAGCCTACGGGAGCAGATCAGTGGGTGCTCCAAAGCATTGCTAATTTCTGATGTGACTATGCACGAACTACAAGACTGCTTATCGAAATATTACTGCTTTTAACTAGTCCCAAGTGTGACAGGCAATACATTGTTTTATCTGGTTCACCTTTATCATCCAAAAGCTATGTGGAGAACTTGTTCCTGAGAATAAAGTCCCTTGAAAACAAATTCATCTACTGAGAAAGTGCTTTAAATACTACAAAAGTACAAGTAAGATCTGGTAACACAGGTGCAAAACAAAATGGTTTCAAAATTGAAAGTTGAGTAGAACTCAGTAACTATTTTTTTTAAGGCACTTGACAAAGAGATCTATTTCTTGAAATGATGCTATCTTTATCAACTTAGATGAACCTTCTCCAAATACTGAACCATACTTTTTGCTTCTAAATGTGTATGTAATTCCAGCTCTCTTCTAATGCAGCCCAGATACCCAAAGTTCTCCACTGAGGGAGTCTAGACAAGAAAGAGATTGCTTTTTCCATCTTTCTGATAAGCTAGGTCAAGTCAGCTACAATCACACTTAAATTTCTGCTCGCTTTGCCATGTTTTATTCCTTTCCTCTGTGCAAGTCTGTTATTAAATGTTAGCTTATTGGCAACCTCTTTAAAACCATACAGAAGATTGTTACCTGTCAAAAGTCCTTGCATTTTCCAATTCTAAATACTTCTGTTAAAACAGGCAGCTGTTGCAGTATTGATAAGGATTTCTTTTTAAATTGTTAATGCTAAGAAATATGTAGTAATTGATTGTCCATATTACTGTTTTTCTGGCATCGTGGTATTTTTTCATCCCATAAGATGTCTTATCTTTTGCCCCTGGATTTCTTTAACTCTTGTGAATTTTAATTATTGAAAAACAAACCTCTGAATCTTCATATAAACACCAGTTTTACACAGCAACCTGCCTTATCAAAGTTTTTCTTCTGGTGCAAGTTACAGCTGGTAGTGGAATTTAGGTGTCAATAGGATCAGAGTAGATGAGACGATTATTTACTCAGAGGCCAGCAGAAGGCCAGTTCTCCTTTATAAAGACTATCTTTTTGAAAGAAAAGGTTAATGCGTAGACAGTGATCAATTACTTTGAAAACTCAGGTGCTGATGGACAAAAAACATTCCTGAAGCCATTCAGGCTTGAAACTTTAACATCACCATAATCTCTGTTGCTTTCACTATCTATTGAGGTTTGATTGCGCACATTATGACCAGTTACCTATTAACAGAAATCCCACCCATGCAGGCATATGCATATAAAAATCCTTCAACAAGTTCTGTTTGTACTCAGGAAACTACATAGAACATCTGTTCAGGCATGGACTAAACATGCTCAAGTGCAATGTCAGATTTGCTTATATCATACCGGATCATGCATTAGAATAGAGGTTTACTCCAGATTAAATTCAGTTTGTAAAAGAAAGCTCAGCCATGTCTTCCCCTTTTCATATCTGTTTTAAATAGGCTTAAATGATGCCTAGATATGTCCACTCAAAGGCATGAACTTTTTTTAATCAGGAGTTAATAAAGACAGATTCAGAGCTTCCCAAAGTAAACTTCTCTTCCCAGGAGATACACCTTCATACACTGAATCCTTTATCATCCTATTTAAGAATTTTACTTATTTCTGTGGTTAGCCATCTATGGTCATCACCACTATCCTTGACCAAACAACTACTATTTTTCCCATCTCCTGAAAACTAGTGTTTTGACAGTAAGAAATGAAAATAAGAAAGCTGTCTAAAAAACCACACCCCCACACCNAAAAAGACCAAAACACAACCACAAACTAAAAAACAACCAACCAAAAAACCAAAACAACAAACAACCCCCCGCCTTCTAACTGCGGAGTAGTTATGGGGCATTTTTCAGTTAGGTGAAGTTACTTATTTAATGTATTCAGTAACAGCAACAGATAAGGGTCTACTGAATAGCTAGTTCTCAAAATGCCTATTTAAGAGATTGGGATACATTATGCCAGAAAAGATCTAATTCATTTCTGGGCCTCAAGAACTTTTTCTTAGCACTGTAGCTTAGAAAAGTGTGTGTAACGTATGTTGTTTTCTTAGTAATTTTTTCCAGCTTCAAAGCTACAGGTTTTACCATATAATTATACGTAACAAAAATTAATCATTTCTCCACTATACTTACAACAGAACCAACTTTTAACATGATTTCAGATCAACAAATAAAACGGAAATGTGAATGAGCATAAAAGGTACTTTATAATAACTACATGTATGCTAAACTACTTCATAGCTCTAATTTGCAAACCCTTCCTCTACTTTTAGTAAAGTTAAAATGTAAGTGAAAGAAGGTACAAGCAGAATTCTTGTGCATTTAATATGTCCTTTCAGGTTAAATTTTGCTGTATATTGAATTATGGCAAATAGCTTTCTCTACAAAACTACTGCTTTCTATGAAAAGAAAACATAGCAAATTAAAGATGCAAAAAGATATAATCTTTGTGAAATACCATGCTTTTTATCCATGAACCTTACACGGCTGATTACCTATTCCATATATTCTTGTCACATACAGAGAGAAGAGATCTTACTAGCCGAGTTCAGATCTTTCGATCTTGTGGATAGAAGCAATTGAACTTTGACAGGTATGTTGCAAACTTCCCTTTGATAAGAACCCTTTAGCCATAAGGATGCTTAAATCTTGTACAAAGTACTATAGAACATGCATAAATGATGATAGTCCAACAAAAATAGCTCAAAAAGCATGACAGAAGGAAAATGAGAATAAATATTCTTGAAGTATAATGAAAGGAGGTGGCCAAGCTCAGCTTACATGAAACCCATGAACAAAAAGTAGAAGTTCCTACTCTGCTAACACACACACACACACAGAGAGGACAAAGGGGTTGCCATGACAGAGTGCTGTACAAAAATAGTTGACTATACCACAAAATATCCAGAATGCAACCTGGTAAGGTGAACTCAAAAATTACCCTCTCACTGTGGTTTCCAGCAGACCAAAAATATCTCACTAGTATGGTCCTGTAACACTATGTTCTCATTGTCCTTCATGATAGGAAAATGGCAAAATAGCAAGCCTAAACAACATACTGAATTAATTCAACTAATGGTGGAGACTGGTTCGCTTGGCTATAGTGCAGCAGATATTTTTCCTTAGTAAAGGATATGCAAAGGAACATAGGCATCACTAGGTGGTACAGCAAAGAATCAGACAGACCACTTCTGTATTTGCGAGAAGCTTTGTTCTTCCTTTAGGACTATTTTGGCACACACAGAGAGGCAAATACAAACAGTAGCTATCATCTTCCTTTGCCAGCATGAAAAAGAAATGAAGAAAATCACTTGGAAAGAGAATAAAATAAGGAAAATAACAGTTCTGAACTTTAGCTCTTGAACTAGTTTTCCAGCTTGCTAAATTAGCGTCCTGTCATTGGGGATGCTCAAGAAATGCCTTGGACCTTTAAAAAGTGTGTCTGTAATGCTGAGATCCTGTAGAGATGTTCTAGGGATAGAAAAGGTAACTTGGTAACCCAAACTTCAAAAATGAAAATAGAACACAGATGAGAGCATTTCCATTATATACTAAGTAATCTGAAGCAGGAATCAGGTTTGAAAACAGAGGAAAAAGTGTTGGTTGAGAGAAAATTACCTTGAGCAAACAACTGGAGAAAGGAGGAACACACAACCTTTCTCAGCAGGCTAAAGAACTATAGTGCAGTAGTCTGGGATGAAATAACTGCAAATACATTGAGAACATCGCTATAATTCTTTCATGGAAGTATGGGAGAAAGAATCTATCCACAAAGTGGCAATGGTATAAAATTATCCAAGAAGGGTGCTAAAAGTAGCTGCCAGGATGGTCTCACACTGCTGTTACTGCTAGGGAAACTTTCTGTATCACTGTAACTCTGTAGACCACAATTCACTGACAGCAGGTATTGAAACAGGGAACAAAAGCCAGCCTGTGCTCCCACAAGTCATGTTTTAGGCTATCTGATGCTACTGAATGCAACAGATGACAGCTATCATTCCTTGTAGGGTTTACTGACTTTTAGGATGCTCGTGTCCGAGTGTTTGCCACACATACAGGGAATTCCTTGAAGAGATAAATCAACACTCTGTGCCTTTTAATGGGGTGCCAAGTATACTGGGATGCCCAGTTAGGATCAGACATAAGCACATTCTTCCCCTTTGCTATCTGGTGTTACTCCTGATTGCATTATGAAAAAGACCTCCAGCTTAGAGAATGAAATTCTGAAGGAGGACAGATGGCTGGACGTTTGGACTTTCTTCAGGCTGTGTGCCTTCTGAATACATTTGCTATGTTTTGTCTGTCAAAACATTAGCCTCCTCAGAGCTATTAAGCAAACAGGCTTTACAATCAACAAATCAAACCCGAAAGTATGACAGTTGATGTGACTACTGTATGATCCCATTTTTCTTGAATAAGAAGCCATGAGAACTGCTAATGAGTTTACTTAAACTCGAAGTTTAGTACTTGCCTGCATAATCACAATTCAGGAAGCTATGGTAAATACAACTTTCGGAAGCTTGCCTGAATCTAGGACACTTAGTGTGATTAGCATATGGTATGAATCTTTAGCTGCAACGTACTGAGCATATTCCTGCAGGGGTCAGAATAATGGAAAAGCAGTAAGTAACTAAAGGAAGTAAAGCAGCTGCTAGTATTTATGCTTGTGATGGATGTTCACAGTAAAATGGTCAGACAGAACAGAGAATATCTATCCAAGGTCTTGACATGACACTCACAGCTGTGCAAATAGCACAGATGGGAAGATGATTCAGAGTGGCCAAATTTTGAAAATGCCCAAAAACAGGCCCTCAAAACAAGATGTTTTTTTGTGACCTCCCCTCCGGTCCCTCAAGGCTATTAAAGAGATGCTCCAGAAAGGGCTCTTTGCAGCAAAATGCAGCGGTTTCACAGATTAACAGCTTGAACAATTGGTTCAGGATGGGCTGATGAAAGATGATCTCTCCATGATGTACCCAAATGTACAAGAAATTAATCAGTGTCTATGAACACTCAGTACAAAGAACTGTGAAAATGTCAGCTTGTTTCCTTCTGTGGAGTCTCTTAGACCTGCAAAATTCCTATGGCTTTTCTAAGTAATTAGTATTCAAATGGCACGTGTAGCTAGGTTAGTCTCTTAGGGGTGGCTACTGCTGGCAACAAGCATTCTCCACTTGCTGAAGTACTGCAGCAAACATATGTACATATGAACTGTGCCTGAGTAAGCACTTTGATGAACTAATGGCATCCTAAACGAGATAACTAGACCTTATTTTTCCTACCACAGCCTCTCTCCTCATCCTTTCCTCAAACTAAACAGGTCTTGTGTTGTTGAGAGGAATAACTCTGGAACTAAACGTGTCACAACTGAGGCTCTTTTCAAAGTAGTCCTGAAAGCATTACTCCTTAAATACAAGAAGTGGGAAAACTTGGGATGCTGCGCTCTTTTAACTACAGGCAATATTTTACAAAAGGCTCCCCCAAACATTCTGGGGCCAGCCTAAGAAACTATTATAGGTGTGTTTCAGGTTACGTCTATATTAGTAAATAGTGTGGACCCATAGGAGCAGATTAGAAGTTGGTGCAGAGGCTCCAATGTCCCAGTATATGCATTTCTGAGGGTCTCTGGGCTCTCTCTAGTCTGGTCCTGGAGCCTGAACGCTCATTAGCGGTTGTGGCGTATTAGTGGCACTCCTGCAGTGCATTTCAGGTTTAGTTTCATCTGAAGGAGATCTGGTTTGCATGTTCCAAGACCGCTCAGTGAGGCAAATCCAAGCGTGTTAAGTGGAGCTCATTAGGAGGTGCATTTCAGAAGTGCAGTCTGTACCCCAGCCAAAATGTTAACGAAGAGCACCCTGCCAGAGGCACACCCAGACTCTCCAACCTGAACCAGTTCTGCAAAGGGCCAGGCTGAGTGCACCTGCACTTACCCCATTTTTAATTTATGTCCTTCATAGGCTAGTTCTACATCCTTGAGAGAGAGAGAGAGAGAGAGAGAGAGATACACACACATATGTATATAAAGTGATTTCTGTATGGAAAACAAAACATCATTAACTGTTCCCCCTTGTCCTTCTCTCCTTAACCTTAAAAAAAAAAAGAAGAGGAATTTAGGCTTACTTCTTTACACTTAGTTAACTTCTTGAGGTAAAAGCCTAGATTGAGTATGGCAAGTTACTCTGAAAAGTACTGGAAAATTAAACCAAAAAAACCCCTAACCCCTACCAATGAAGAGATCCCTAAAATGATTTTGCAAGGGAAAAATAACCACGGCACAGAACACAAGTTAATTCCCTTCCTCCCCCCACAGAGAAGGAAAAAAAGCAACCAACATCTACCAAGTCTAGGCAGAACTATCTGGAAAATGTGTCTCTCTTCTGTATAAGAAAGCATTGATCTCTTCTTACAACCTCTCTCCTCCCTGTATTTTACAGTCACAATAGCACAAAGTGTTATAAGGAGACTAGAGAAATATAGGAAGCTGATCTAGCTGAGGAGCAAAAAAGTTTGCTTACTTTATTGCTTGTATTGCCAGCATCATAGCAAGGCAAAAAAAAAAAAAATTCTTTTCCCCTCTCAAGTTTACAGGTTATTTGGTACCTTTGCTTGGTCTTTTTTTTCATTCAAGTGCCATTAACATTCTAGTAAAAGCTAGTAGTTTCTTGCAGACTAGATTTGACAAAATTGAATTAATTGGGTGATTTTCTTTTGACTTCAATAGGAGCAGACTCAAATCACAGAAAGCCTAACAACACAGTAGAAATACAATTCAGTCTTGTATGCAGGCACAGAGTACAGCTATTTATGTTTTTTAATCAGGCAAAAAGTGTCTGTGAATATTGGATAACTCAGTAATTTGCTTAAAAGTATTTCTTACTCTGTTTTTTACTTTTCCCAATTGGAATGATGTCCTGACCTTTCATTGTGAGAGCATCGAGTGGCTTCCTGAAAGTGCTGGCAGGTGCCACATATGGGAATATACCTTAGTGACCAATTCAACAGCCCTTTGAGTTAAAGGTAAATTTAGAAGTGACAGTGAAGTGGGAACTGACTATACAGAGATGGGGATTAGTTAAGGTCATAAACTCAGAATTTAAGATACAGTTAAGGTGTTTTAATTTGAAGCACAAACCTCAGTGCTCTGTACATTTTCTACATAAGAGAGATTCTTTCAGAATAACTTCCCCTCATCTTTTAATCAGTTTTGGGGATTCCTGGCACTTACTGCACACGTACAGTATCTTAAGAATTTCATAGGAAATTTTTGCTACCTACACTTCTAACATCAACACAGTTATACAAGAACATGTTTCTGATCACTAGTAGTTTATAAAAAAATTATGTGTATCATAGGAAACTGCAGTCATTTCCATAGAGTTGTCTTCTGCGAGGCAGCGTGGTTTGCTACCAACCTGCCACCTGTCCTATTCATGTGCTACATGCTCTCTAATAAATAACAGCATGCATTGCAGACAGAAAACTCTCACCACAGATAAATATCATAGTTGTCACTTGTTTTCTTCAGGTCAGAAGTTAAGAAAGTATTAAGTGTATTCTGTAACTTAGGCATGTGGCCATGTTTTTGTAGATTAAGAAGTGCAGAGCATCACGTGCCTCTCGGAATGTTTCTCGTTCCTGTCAATAGAAATGGGATCTGACCATACTGCATCACGCTTTATGCAACTGTGAAGTTCAGCACATCACTGAAGCCTCTTAAAGTCCAACAGGACTAGTGTAATTTATGCCTGTTTATTCCAAGCACAGAAACCAACGTGAGTGTTTGGCCTATTATACCCTCACTATTAAATGTTTAAAAAGGGAGTGGACATTTGTATTAAAACAGAAGGCCTCATACTCTAGTATGAGGTCAGTAATACAGCTCCTCAGAGCATGGTATTGTTTTAAACAGAGGTCTCCACACTTTCATATTGGTTATAAAATACTTAGTACTGCTGGACTGGAAGGAAAATGTCATACATCTGCAAACAATTAGAAGGAGCTGGACTTCATATTTGATTTACTAAACAATAAAACAAGCTTAAGTGTGACTATATGTGTAAGTTACACTCCCTCGGAGCCTCAAGCAGTTATCATAGCAAAGTCTTTTAACCATAATTAAATAAATCCACAGTGGGACCATTGCTGATCAAGATTATCTCTTATAAGATATTTTCAGCAGTGAAAAGCATGAGGATCATGAAGTTGAATGCATGCATTAAGTGCTCCAAGAGTCTTTTATCCTTTCTTTTAAGCACACTGTCCATTACCCTTTTTCCAGCTGGAATTCATTCAGTACAATACATTTCAGCTTTTAAACACTAATATTTCCATGCTTTCTGCATTTAGATTGAAATTTTGGCATGAGGAAATTAGTAGCAAAACTCTGATTCAGTCAAGCCCAAGATTTCTCTGTAGCTTGTGTGTCTGCTAGTTAAAAAATTCTGGTACTACAACAACAGTAAGTTGCTGTTATAAATTAACCAAAGATTTGTGAGTTTAATATAAATATTTACTTGCAAGTTTCAGGAAGCCAGAGCATGGAGTAAAATAATAGTAATGTATCACACCAATCTTCTCCTCAACAAAACAAAAACCTCAACCAGTTGTCAGTCTCTAAGTTAACCCTAACTCTCAACCTTTATTTGGAATATACGGTATTGGTACTACAGGCTGTTAAACTTTCCTACGCTATCCCCGATTTATACACCTAAAGCCATTTTGTAGCAGAAGTGATGTTCATGCTTGGAAATTTTCTAGCATTACTTGCATTTTTCTATCAAACAAAAATGTTGTTACACGCTAGAGTTGAAGTGGTTTATTGCAATTCACCAGTGAAGATGAGTGCCAGCCACAGTAACACAGCATCACCTGAAGGAGGGAGTGCCGGATCAAACTCAGGAGCCCAGTATTCTGTTCCTGGCTCTGCTGCTACTTTGCTGAGTTAAACTAAGGAAAAAAACGTTTGCTGTCCTTGGCATTGATTTTCCCTTGATAACCTTAAGTGAACGCTCAGGGTTAAGGGGATCATGGTACTGGCCTCCTGCGGTAGGTTCTTTACTTGACATTCTTGAGTTAGAGTGACAGAAATGTTGAACATTAGCAGATAAGCCAGAAATGCAACTCTGAGGCTTTGCCTACAAAAATAACTTCTCCAGCCTCCATGATGATTACTATGCTTCAGAATGACAGGGGATTTACTTACTAGTGATAAATAATGTTCTGTATACATGAATACCAGAGAGAAAGGAACTACCACTGTATATTACAGCTTGCCCTGATTATAGTCACTCAAGTACTATTTTATATGATTATACTGTTACGGGCCACAAAGTGGAAAAGATGAACCATGGGGTCAAGTTTTGCCCTCTGCATGGGTATCCCACTGACGTGCTTGAAAACCAAGCTTATGAACAAGGAGTAGAATATATTTTTATGAAAGAAAACAAAACAGTGGATGAAACATTTGTTACTTCAGCAAGTAAAAGAGTAAACTATTTATATAAAATAATAAATGAAACAGCCTTAGTTTACAGTAGTGCTTGTGAGTCTGGTTCCTGAATGCATACAATTAACATTGCTAATACCCTGAGAATTTTGGCACTGTGTGTGGTGTATGTACACTCAGATGAAAGCTCTTCATTGCCATAGTTTCAGAGACTGGCTAGACTATGACTGGAAGTAAGCTGGCAGGGTCTGCGTAGAACTACTTCCACAGAGATCAGAAAAGCACAAGCTGTTCAGATGTTTGGTTCCTACTGCTTGATCGTACATAATAAAAACACTGTATTCTTCTGCATTACAATCTGGTCTAAGCAAAAGTTCATATGGTGGTTAATTTTTGTTCCATTCAGCATTCACTTACTGAAAAATACATAGTTTTGCAAATCTTTAGAAATCGTCTATAATATGACCTGCTATGTTGCCTACTTTTTTCAAAGCACTGCCTCTCCCGGACATACTTAATACAATACAAAATGTTTGACTGAAGTTGTTTACTTGCATTAAGGTTTTTTTTGAGGATCTACAGACAACAGAATTCATTCTACTTGCTAGCCTGAAATAGATGGAACAGACTGTAAGGCTGCAACGAACTGCAAGTTCCGTTACCTTGAACAATAACAACACGCATGTATTTTATTTATGTAGCTTAAGGAAGCGCATACGTGTCCAGTTTAATGGTGCGACAATATATGCTATTACATGCAAGAGTTATAGGCTGTCATCTTCCAGGCATTAGATCTGTTATCACATACACTCGGAACATACTGAAAGTAAAACATACAGCAGCTTGCTTACCTTGGCACACATTGTGATCACTTTGCTCATAGCCAGCTGCACACTGAATTTGATGAGTTGGGTTTGGAGGGGCACGGTGAGGATCAGCTGGAGTCCGTCGAATGACATTGTTTCGACCACTAGTGGATTCAGCTGCTGCTTCTTCTCGCTCATTTACAATAATTTGTGCTGTTCTAGGTAGACAGAGGTATCCTCCATAATGGTTAACACATTTCATCCCACCTTTACATGCATCTGGGACTATTTCACATTCATCAATATCTGTGGTTAGCAACAACACAAGTTATGCTTTTAACAGTCGAACCTTCTGCAACAGCCATTAATACAGATAACACAATGAGACATGCAAGCACACCTCCTTGTCCAAAACAGGGGTGTGTGATGATATCACTTAAAGAATACCAATGGCAAGTCTGGCTTTGAAAATTATTTACTGTACCTTTGCACCGTTGCCTAATAGGATCCCATTCATAGCCATCTGTGCATTGCTATAGAGAAGAAAAAAAAAAACCTAAACATTAGGCTACTCAGGATTCTTTATTTTGGAAAAATAATCAAGCATATTTCAATGAACTCAAAGTTTGACGCTAAGGAAAATGCAATGTTTGCATACCTTGGTAAGCTAGAAAAATGGCTATTGGTACAGCATTGCTGTGCAGGAACAACAACAAGTATATACAGAGAGAGCTCCTATCTCAGGAAGGTCCTAAGATATTGCTTGTTGTAAGTACATAGGTTTTATTGGGGCTGGGGAACAAAGTGAGAAAAGCATCACTTTCTCCTTGCCTTGTTCCTATACGCTGTTTTAGAGCATCTGTCATTGGCTGACTCCTGGAATAAACGAACCTCTGGACTGACCCAGCTGACCAGTATGAAAATCTTCTTATGAAAAAGGAGCAAGTTTTCCTGAATTTTGATCTTGTTCACCGCCTTCCAACAGGTGAACATCTTTCATTCCTAGGGCCGGTTTCCCAGAGGGACTGATGGGCCTCTATCCCCCTGTACTTCATCCTCTCTCCCATTAGCACTCTAGCAATGGGGAAAGATCCCATGACAGCTGGAAATTCATTCACATGCTTTTTAATCACCTGACTCCAGGAACTGCAGTCTAGGAAGAACAATTTATATTGTGAGACATACAATAAACGGTTGGAGTTTATAACAGCGGGACTACTTATATAAATAAGACTTTGCAAAATTAAAACAAGACTATACTCAGCAACTATTCACATCAATGCAGACTAGTGACTTCAGGAAGAATTTTAAATAGTCTGTCCTGCAGTTAGGTAGGCATCTTCATTATTCCTCTGCCCAAAAGCATTAAGTTGTCTATAGTGCAGTAATTTTAATCGCAGGTGACAACAACAGAAACTGATTAGCGAAGTATCACAATGCTACCAACTGCAGCAGACACATTTAAAATATCAATGAATCAACTGAGCTACGCTACGTAGGTGCGTATGCATGCTATGCTGCTTAGGATATTACTTTAATGGCCCTATAGAAAAAAAGAATCGAGTCGGCTAATGTAATTAGTCACAGTCGAGCAAGCTAAATCTTGTTGCAACTCCTCTCCTGCAGAACAACTACACAAGTGACAAATTTGACCTTCCGATGCCGAGATCCACTTGTTCCATGTGCTATCCTCAAGTTATTTTGAGGAACTTGTTACTAACTGACACTGACTCAGCATTAGGATTGAAAATATTTTCTTCATTTGCAGGTGACACCAGCGATCTGCCAAACGCAGCAGCGAGTTGTAACTTTGGAGGCTTTTTCTTCCAAAGGGGTAAGTGGACAGCAAATCATATTACAATTCTCAATCTCTAAAGGAATGACTACACGCCGAGTTGACAACACCAAAGTTACTGTAGCTATGAAAACGCAAACCCAAAGGAAAACAGCTAATTCATGCATTTACTGAATCACCCAATTCCTGTTAATGCACAACAGAAGTACTGTCTATTTAACCGTAAGGAGCCAAGTCCATCTATTACTGCAGCTGAAGGGACTTCTACAATAGAGAAAGATTTGGCCCTAAATGAATACAGTGTACGCATGAGAAACAGTAGCATCCTAAAAGCAGTTTCCAAAAGCTAAGTTTTTTTTCTTAAGTAGTTTTACATGATTAGAGTCTAATGATCACTGAAGCACCTAAATGCTAAGACCTCTTTGAAAATGGAGTATAGGAACCCAAGTCATATATGGATGCTAGAAATTTTTCATTGGTATAAACAGAACTATGTAGGCTTAACGGAAAATGCTGCTTAATTTTTTAAAAAGAACATGTAATAAATGGGGAGAAGGAGGGGGGGTGGGTTCCCTATGTTAGTCTGGATTTTCAAAAGGTACTTAGATCTTCAGTTTTCACTTATATACAGGGACTTAAAAATCACAGAAGCCTCTAAATAGAAGTACTTCCAGCCTTCAAAAATCTATTGCTTCTAAAGTCCAGTGTTAAAGTATTTTATGACTGGCTTCCTGATGCTCACTTGAGGCTTCTTTGAGCCCCATCTTCTATGATAAGGTCCAGCTCTGCAATATTTACTTGCTTGAGCCATCCCACTGACTTCAGTGGGATTACTTGTATAAAAGACAATCTCAGTCTTTGGCTGTGGTTCTCTAACTTATTGCACGTGTGCAGAATTTTCTGCTTGTGTGGCATTGCGCTAATGTCTGTACACATATTCAGAGGTCCACCCATATGAAGCAAGTTGCAGGGATTACAACTGTAATCAGATGTGAAAACGTGGGTTTTTCCCCAGCCCAAGCCGATGCAACTGCCACTCCTTCAATGACATGCATTATGCAAGCCAAAGACTGAACACAAGCAGATTAAAAAAAAAAAAAAAAAGCCTTACAAAAAGGCCTTTAAATCTCTTACCCTATCACTTGGTTACAAGCAGAACCTGTTTCCAGTATTCTTGTACAATTTTATCAAGCCATGCAAAACCACTGCTCAAAACCAGCTCGGAAACTAACAGTCCTATGATCGCTCCAGGACTCAGATACTTCATTAAGAGCACTGAATTTTGAAGTACTTACATTTTGTTAAAAACAGCTTGAAATATCCAAAAGAAAACGCAAAAGAATGTTTGACCTAATTATCTGTCAAATTCCATATATTTCAAATGAAGGTCCTCGGGACCCTATCTTTATGAAAATGGATTAAAAAAAATATTAAAACCTCATAATTTTGTTCAGCTCATCAAGCTCAGTACGTAGATAAGCTTTTCAGAACAGGCAGTTGTAGCCTGTTTTGCTCAATCTTGTCAACTTCAACTTTAAAACACTGTTTCGGTGCAGGAGCAGCTTATTTTATGGTTAACATTCGAACTCAAAGAACTTGGTATTGCATGCTATACATCGGCAAGAAATTTGGTTTTTCTTAAGGGTCATTTAGAAAAGAATCCCTGCAAAGCAGTAATTACCTCGAACGCTATTAAACCTTACCGTGTACGTTATGGTCTCCTCGGTTTCCTGCGAATGTACTGTAATAAGAATGAGAGCGGCCAAGAACGCAGCTGTCAACATCGTGAACCTTGAAAGAAAGAAAAACAAATAAAACGGGAATATTTTTAGCGCTGCCCTTCGCTGGAGGCGGCAGCCAGCACCTCCGGGAGCGGGAGCGGGACGGGCTCCGGGAGCGGGTCCTGCCCCGGCTGCGAGCGCAGGGCGCCCGCCCAGCCCTACCTGGGTGAAGCGCCCGGGACGCTGCCCCTTTTCTCCCGCAAGAAGAGGGTGAGGTTTGCCTGCGCTTCCAGCACGTCGTGTTTCGTCCAGCTGAGGGGGAGGAAAAAAAATAATAATAAGTAAACGCAGCTTAAAATAACATGGCACTTAATGCCGCGCCGGACCGGGAGC
>WAAD01031667.1:9097-20880 GCA_013389945.1 Fregata magnificens
TGGAATTTGTAATGCTTGATAATACGAACATTCCAGAGAGACTGCTTGTTTTTGACATAGCCCTGACAACGGCAAATGCTTCTGATGAAAGTCTGCTTGGTTTCCTTCAAGCTCATATGACTGGAGTTTTGGTAGATCACTTTATAAGCATTAGTTTCTACTGGAAACTAAACGGAAAATATTTATATGAGATACATGGAAGAGGAGTAAGAAGCATGCCTGGAATGTTGGTCATGGGCAAGCGGCAATGCAATAAAAACCAATGAAGGAAGAAGGGCAAAAAGAAATGGAGAAAATAGTGTTCAGGCATGAAGATAAAGAGCTTAACTTTCTGTTTGTAAATGTAAGACAAGCCATGCAAGACAGAGGAAGAAGGGTGATATAACTTCGGCAAAGGTGCAAGTATTTCACATAAGTTAAGTTACAAAACAGATGTTACCATTGCATTTGAACCTGCGGCTTGAAACTTTTAAATTCAGACCTGAGCCTGTCCAACCCTAAGAGTTAGCTCAGAAATAAACCAAAACATAACATACAAGTACATGCAAACTAAATTTTAGGAAGCCTGGAAGCTGGTCCAAAATAAGGTCCTTAGATGTTCATTTTTTAAAATACATCTTTGTTTTAGTATAAGAATGTCTGATTGCTTAAGATATTAATTTGATGTATAGCTTCATTATTGGGGAGCTAGAATTTCCTGTAATGAAAGATGAAGTTGATTTGAGTTTCATCTGAAATAAAATTGGCCTATTTATCTAATTTTTAATTGTTTGAGAAGACCTTACTGTGTTTATGATTATGCATACATGACAGAAAGTTACTCTTTTAAAATAATTTCTTTTTATATTGCCACCATTTTTCACTTCTTTGAGGGAAAAGGCAGGGATGTGGCAGCATGAACATTAAGTTATTTGCTCTAAGGTCTTTCTTTTTCACCGCTTTTTATGGACATTTCTCATTTGTACCTTCAATGTTTTTATTAAAAGCATTTCATTCTGATCCTGCAAGTAGCAAAAAGAGTGGAGTGCAAATAATTCCACTGTCACTGTATTTTTTTAAGTCACAACAAAATTGTTTCTTTCCAACATTTCTTGAGAGCAGGAAAGAAATAATTTATGTTTTTTTGTTGTTATTGTTTTGCTTTTGTAGTTTCCTTATTTATCAGACTCCATGTATGTAACAGCCTTGTAAACTGAAGTTACAGTCTAGCTGAAACGGAGAGAGAATAGTTTCCTCTCTTTGCAAATAAAAAAAACTTTATTTCTTAGGATTTTGGGGGTTTGGATTTTTTTGTTTTGGGGTTTGGGTTTTTTTTTTCATTTCACAGATATAAAGGTTAAAATACCTAGTGTAGAAATATTGTAAATTCTCTCCTTTTTGATCATAAGATACAATTTGGTCATTCTATTCAGTAATTAGATTTGGAGTCTGCTGATTTAAATAGTCACTGCAGTAATCTCTCTGTAGGAATTTATGCAGTGCTGTTGTATTAAATCCATGGATATAGTGCATGTAAGTATTCCAACGAGATCAGACTGTACTTAAGAATAGCTTCAGGAGGTGAGGTTGGCCATCTGAGTAGGAAATACTATAAGAATTAAGAAACCCTTTAATATATTTATTTTTTTAATTAATAAATGTTCTTTGAGCCCTTGCTTTAATTCTCCTCCACAGAACTAATCCTGTTATGCAGTCAGCAGCACTTCCAAATGAAATGTTTTGTTCTACAATCAGAGTGCTTACAATCACCACAGCTACATCCAGCAGACAGTACATGTCACAATAAGATGAATTTACATTAAAAAAAATGGAGGTGATTTTGACATGATATGCTATACTTAGAACAAATACATTTTGGAATCAACTCTTCCCGCTCCATCGCCAGCCCAAAATTATTGATTGCCATTATATATGGTCCCAGTCAAAGGTCACGAAGGGAAACAAATTTTACTGTTTATAGGTGTGGGTTTTTTTAGTCTTGCAACTCCTGCTGCACAAGAAAAGTTTGGAGGAAACATTTAACCTGGCTAGATCCATTGGAATACTTAAAAACATAATCCAAACAGCAGGCTATAAAATCATTTAGCATGCTAGAGAACCCAAGGGTCTCTGTAATGGATACAACCTGAAGTATAAGGTATGCAGAAACATATGATCCTTGTCTAAAAAGCAAGTACATTTGAGAGAAGGGAACAAAGGGCTTTCTGAATACTTTGGAATGTGATTGCACAGTACAGATTTAAGTGAATCAAGTTGCAGGCTGCCACTAAAAAGGTTGGTCCCACTCTTCCCTGGCATCCTGGCATTATAGTCCCACTGTCTCAAGCTGAATCTAGCAACGTTGCAGCTGCTGATTCAACCAACTGAAACTAGACAGATAAAAAAAGAATTACAATTACTTAAAACATGCAAGTAAAAGAACCTGAAGTGATATGAGGGAGAGCTTGGGAACATGCTGCTGGAGAGGAGGATGGCAGAGAAGGACTGTTACTCTTGGCAGCATCCTGTGTTACAGCATACTGAATGTACTGCAAAACCTCACCTTTAGTGTTAGCAGAACAAACATGGGTTTTTTTCTCTCTAGTTTTTATTTGTCTTTTATAAACATTTGCAGCTGTTTTCTATTTGGATGCCATGAATACTTTTATTTGCATTGTGCCATAATCTAAAATTAATTGATGTTTTTCTTCACCTCCTTCCCCATTTATTTCTCTTGCTCTCCAGTACATATGGCCACACCTCACTCGGTATGACAGCCCCCACTGTCATTTTTCTTAGCAGCCTACCATCAAGTTCAGGTTGTCACTACCACTTCCAAAGTTTGATAAAATCTCTATGCATCACCACTTACCTATGTTGTTAAATCTTTTGCTATACAGCCTCTGTCAATATTCCTATATCTGGTTGGACATCATTGGCTGCTTCTTGCAAAATTACTCTTCAAAAAAACTTTTCTGCCTCATAGCAGTTTCACTCGTTTCACTCTCTACAACTACCTGAAAGGAGGCTGGAGCAAGGTGGGTGTCGGTCTCTTCTCCCAAGTGACAAGTGATAGGACAAGAGGAAGTGGCCTCAAGTTGCACCAGGGGAGGTTTAGATTGGATATTAGGAGACATTTCTTCACTGAAAGGGTTGTCAAGTGTTGGAGCAGGCTGCCCAGGGAAGTGGCTGAGTCACCATCCCTGGAAGTATCTAAAAGACATGTGGATATGGCGCTTAGGGACACGGTTTAGTGGTGGACTTGGCAGTGTTAGGTTTACAGTTGCACTCGATGATCTTAAGGTCTTTTCCAACCTAAATTATTCTGTGGTTCTACGATTCACAAATTCATCCACAAAGGTCCCTTTCTGTTATAATTTAAAGCCTTCCAAAAGCCTTCCCCATCCACATTTCCTTAAAACAATTTTTGTGTTTGACACTTCCCCTAGCCTGCCAGCGGGCAGGGAGCATTTTGATGTTCCTGAACACTTGGATAACATTTAGCACATTGGGGATTCCACCTTCAGCTAAAGAAACGGCAGCAGAAAATCTCCCCAGTTTCCCAAATGAAAAAGAAAAGCTAGCACAATGCGTTTGGAATGAGTCACTTCTGAACTTTCAAGTAACTTATAATTTTTTTGAATGGAATCTCTTCCTATATTATTCGGCATGCATTATTTACAGTCTCCGTTATATTTCACTACACCCCATATACATAATGCAGGCACGCATACATATAATTCTGTAATGAAACCTGCATTAGGCCACTAGTCAAGGGATGTTAAGTGGACCCTTTGCTGGTGATATTCTTTTAATAGAACTATTTTATGACTTTAGTCCAGCAATGAATTTACAAAATGCCTGCAACGCTGACTTCTGGAGTTAAATGAGAATCATCACAGGGCTGAAGCAGATATTGCACTTAGTGTTGCATTTTTGTGGCCTGGCTAGTTGAGTACTGGTGGCCTGTAAAAAGCTTTCCTTAGCCCCATGTAACAGAGACTACTTTAAAGGTCATTTATGTCATTTACTGTAAGCTGAAAACTTCTCTATTACTCCCCAACCTCTTTCCACAAACCTACAGTCCTTCAGCTCCATTTGTTTCACCTTCTCTACAAATCATTCAAATCAGTATGACATTTTCAGCAAGAACTACAAAACCTGCAGTATAAAAGCATAAAATGTATATGAAGTGTCTCACGTTACCCATTTTATATATATTCTGTACCCATGCTTTCCTAGGCTGTCCAAACTATATTTTTGCTAAATACTAGCTGTACCCGGCATACATTTCTACCAACATGTTTGTCTAATTCTTCTTTTTACAGGAATATAAGGAAAGCAGGCTTCTATACATTACTTAAAGATCTTAAAGGAAGTTTAAATATACATTTAATTTATCAGTAGTCTAACATTTTGGGCTAGCAATATAAGTTGTTCAGGGTTTTTTTGTGAGCAGTTTTTTTTCCCCTGCTTTTAATTTTAGTCACAAAGGATGAGAATCACTTGCCTGAACACAGTTATTGAGTTCCAGTTTTCAGACACTGTCTCCAAGGTATCCCAGCTAGCCTCCAGCTGCTGCTCTAAAAAGTCTTTCACTTGCAATCTCTATACAACTACCAGCCCTGTGTGGCTGCCTCAGACACTCAAAGGTATGTAAAATGGCAGCAGGTGCCCACTTTTGGAGAACTGAAGCTACTGTTTGATAGAGAAGCTTCTGAAAGGTTAAATAAAGGAAGGCTTGGGAGACGAGAGAGTCTTGTTTTCAATTGAAAAAGTTTAATGGAGAGTAATGATTATTATAACTCATGTGTTAAAAGACTGAATTATTCTAGAGAGTCCTAAATACGGGAATTTTAAGGTGCTCTCACCACTATTACATCGAAAGATTTGGCCTCTTTTTCAGCCAGATGTGCTGTGTACGTGCTTCCATCTCAGGTGAGGTGCACACGTGTGCGCGCGCACGCGCACACACACACAATGCCCAGATTTGTTGGCTTTCCTTGATTACATGACATGGCCACCTTTCTTTTCCAGACCTTTTATGCAGATTTTATAAATCCACCATAATCATCAAGTCCTGCTGACCCTTCATGGAATATCCAAGTCATGAAAAGGAAAGAGTAGGGATTACCACACAAGTAATTCCGCCAAGGTATTTCTTTGAACGACAAATCCTTCATTGGCCATCATTACAGCCCTGTGTCAAAGAATCAATAAAAATTAACACATTGAAAAGAAGATAGAAACAAATAAACCTAAAGCACCACAATGGAAAACCCTTCTTTAAGGTTGTGCAGGTAAGAATCTTGTAAATAACTAGGTGTGGTCTCCTTGGTAGTAATTCTAGCTGCAGAAATACTGCTTCAGTTTTCTTCTTTTCTCAACAAGGATACAAGTCAAACTCTACTGAGTTACCAGGGAGCAGGGAAAGGGAATGTGGAAGTGTATTCAGAGAAGATATTCTTATTCGGAGCTTTTTTAGTAATAAAACATTCTCCCTTACTGCTCTGTGCCACAGGCTTTAGGGAAGATGTTTGGCATCTCAAGTAATGTTAAGACACTAAGTGATTTATATGAATGGGGTGTGTTGTCCAGACCAATGAATAATTATTTGTCCCTTGAAGGGTTTGGGCAGCAACAGTATCAGTACTGAAGCTTCCAAGGCAGTAAGACTCTACTGAAATTTGCCATTACACATTTACTGAAATATCATGGTCTAAATTTTTATTACAAGAAGCCCAACATTATGAACATCTAATGATATTAGATAAAGGATAATTTACTAGATCCTCTGGTAATGCAGTAAAAGACCAGTGCATAGGTAACTGAGGTTTTATATACAAGTTGAGGAGATAACTGAACATTTCTAAGCTTGTCTGCAGCAGGTTTCTCAATTTGTCATTTAAAACTTACCCCTCACTATCCAAATATGCTACTTTTCTTTATCATGAATTAGGTTTCTAATTCTCAAACAAAATATTATATGGTAGATTTCAGAAAATAACTGAAATAAAAGTAAAGGAAGCTTAAATTTCCACAATTACACCTTTTATTTTAATTGGATTTTTTTTCCAGAAAATGCCTCTGTGACAGAAACTTATCATAGTATCACCTCTCAGTAGAAAAAAATACAAAAAATATTCATAGCAGAATTTATGGTTATGATGTTATTAATTAGTTCCATCACACAATGCTACATCCTTTTTCAAATGAAACATTGTCTTTGAACTACTAATACTTAGCTTTTATCCTGTTCTTTCAGTTATTGCTTTAGAATCCTATGCATTTGATGTAAGTTCTGCATTTTCTGTTATAAAAATCATACTCTGAATATTTTGGGGGTTTAAGTCAGTTAATTTGAATATAATTTAATTCCACTGTTCGTGTTCTTTGGTATTTTAAATGAGGTTTCAACTGAACTGCAGGTCCTTTGGGAAGATGGACTTCAGAACTGTTATTTTTAGAATATCTGTATTGTGAAAACATTCTTGAACTTGAAATAAGTCAAGAGTCTGTACTGATGGAATAACATGCAAAGACTTCAATAGAACACAATTACTCCATTTCATTGTTTTATTACTGTAGCATGTCTTTACTAGCCACAAATGAAAGCTAGGTAAAAAATCCTTAAACAAATTCATTCGATCATCTGTAAAACATATGTAACTGTTCTTGCATTAAATTATACCTACTTATAAATATTTATACAGGAATCTCCCTTTCTAAAGTCACCTTTCCAAATAAATAACTCTAAAGTTAAATTATAAACAATCAAAGCTGCTATAGAATACAATTATCTGGAGAAAAAATCTGGAAAAAGAAGCTTGGCAAAATGTTTAAGTAAATAACCCGCTTCATCTCTTTCACCAAAGTCAATGCAAATTTCATTGTATGTGTCGGAAACCAAGCTTCTTTCATAATGTCTCTGAAACAGAAAAAGTATGGGAATCCCTATTGTTCTAGACTGGCATACTGACATAAATTTATCTGAGAAAAAAGCAAGGGACCTAGTGACAGAGAGATATCTCATAAATGAAAAGGACAAGCTATAACTTAGAAATCAAAGAAGAAAGGATGAACATTTCACCTTTCCCTGTTATCCCTTGAGATTAACATAAGTATGATTTTTGTCCTAAATATTACTGAATTAGGGCATATGAGGTAAAATGTCACCTACTGTAATTAACACTTATAGCAACTCAAAATGCAGAAAATGAAATTAAGTAACATGTCAGTTAAATACTCATTATTTTGATGTAGCCCAAAATATGTGCCAAATAGTGAAGATTTTGAACTGGAAGAGTAATATCCTCCTCCTGTAACTGTTACAGTGCATAAAAAAACTATAAGGAGAGAGGAAATATTTGAATCTTTAATTTAAAAACATGCTTCCTCATTAATCATAGAATCATAGAATCTTTTAGGTTGGAAGAGACCCTTAAGATCATCAAGTCCAGCCGTAAACCTAACACTGCCAAGTCCACCACTAAACCATGTCCCTAAGCACCACATCTACACATCTTTTAAATACCTCCAGGGATGGTGACTCAACCACTTCCAGTAAGGAAAGGAATAATTGGGGGTCCATATCAATTACTGGGTCAGACTTTCTCTGCTGAGGCCTGAATCCTCTGCTCCTTTGCACTTCTCCATGGAAGAAGACCCAGTGACATAGTTAGAAAGAGTAAGCAAGAGAGAAACAGGCCTTAAATTAGTGCAAACCACACAGAAGCATATCTGTTGAGGACATGTAAAAAAATTCTTGAAGATGTTTACATGAAAACTGTTATCAGTACCACATTTGTGTGTGTCTGTTAGTTGTACTGGAATGACACATGAGTCACCGTTTCTTTTCTTCTCCATAACATGACAAAGAAAATCAGCCCTCAGAGCAAAGACTCATTTTCTTTATGAATTTGGATAGAATTATTTTGCTAAATGCCCTGGCACCTATGCCAACTGTGGTTTTTTTAAATCTTATAAGTTTACATCAGTCATCTTTAATGAGGAACACAGGACTATTTCCACCTCAGGTATTGTTACAAATGAAGCATTTAACAACAAAAGTTTAAGAAATCCTATTTCCTTATAGTTGAGCCATGTTCTGAAAAAAACAGTAATCACACATCAGAGTTTAAGAGGAATAAAAGTCTGTTGCAAAAATCTGAGAATCAGCTGATTTTCTCAATATAAAACTACTGATAATTGGAAGCAGGATCAAAATACAAACTAAGTGACAATGAAGGAAAAGTGTAAATATCTGTTCCTCACAGTGCCTAAGCTTAGGAAAGTTTTAGCTGTCTTAAGTAAAGAAATAAATATGGAAAAAAACCTCCCCATGTATACTACTGTGCTATATAAATGAAGTCCATAGTCAAGGAAGTATTATAAAAGAACTATGTCCATTCTCATGTATATGAGACTTAAGATTAAGATCATAAAGAAAGATTAATTAATATTAATATAATAAATGGAAAAAAATCCACAGAACAATAAGCATTCCTAACAGTAATTTTAAAACTGTACAGAGAATAATATATTTATACCATAATGTAGTGTAGTGTACATTTAATGTGCATTAAAAATCCCAAGAATGACAATTTCATTTAGCAAATCTATGTCCCCAAATACATTATTTTATAATGATTGTGGATAAAAAGAAAACCCACTATGCAAAACCCTGATATGTGTGTGTTAAAATCACCTTGAACATACATGTACCATATCATGCATGTACATCTTTCTTTATTGCTAGTGAAAAAAGCTAATCAATCTTTCAATATATTTTATTGCTTATAGCTCTGTTCTTTTTAAGACAATACAGTGGAGATCTTGCCAGTTTGTTAACAAAAAGTTAGGATTTGCGAAGTTATCGTATAAGTATCCGTTGTGTGATATATTTTCCTACACATTCTGTTTGGAAATTTCTGTGGCACCAATGAACTGTGCTGTCAAACATCATTTTTTTAATGATACACATATCTGATATACTAAAATGCTAAAACTGAAGTCTGTGTCTTACTAATTTTTGTCTGAAACTGAAAAAATCAAGGTGTTATACTCTGAACAATCTTCAGTTTGTGTGCCCTTGAGACAGACATCAGCATGGAAGCTACACAACTACTCAAAAACCTGGCAGTTTGGGGTGTCATTCTGAATTTCTAGTTTGAGTTGACTACAAGGTCAGAAGCTACTGCAAGGAAAAAGATTATTTTAACAGAATAGCTAATGATATAAGTTCTGACTGATGATTTATGCCTAGATCTCAGGAGGTTTACTGATAAATCTCTAAGAACAAACTTTGACAAGTCAGCCAGCAAGTCAACCGTGATTAAATGTATTCTACTTGACACCTTTTCAGGCAAAATTTTGGTGTCAAAGGTTGACTCCTTCTTGTAACACTTTGCATTTCTTTAAGTAATGGCTGTTCCACCAAATACCTTTTCGCTCTCCTCAGGCTACAGACTTTCTTTCTCTCCAGAGATGCTTGAATATAGAAAAAAAAAGAACTTCTGCATCACCCAGACTGTTCAGAATGTAAGAAGGCTTTTTTTCCCCTCCCCTTTAGAAGTGAATGATATCTCATTAAACATGCATTCCTTAAAATGTAACAGCCTTATTGAGAGGAAATTCCTGACAATGAAATTCTACTTATTCAGTTGAAAAGAAAAAAACAAAACAAAACAAAACAACTGTGTTTTAAATGCCATCTTTCATTGCATTAACTGGATTCTCTTTTCTAGCTTTTTTTGGTGTATATATCTTTATATGTGCATACATCTTACATCCACATCTACTTAGCAATTTACATTTACAATAAAATTACACTTTTGTAAAATAAAATAAAAAATACTTCTATGAAATAGACACCATTCAGCATGGGATGTAGGATGAATAGAAAGCAATAAAGATGTAACAGTGAACTTATTTTCAATACCACTTACTTATTCATGTTTTGTAGCTTGGGGATTTACAAAGCTCCTCTTAGTAAATAATTCATTATTCTCATTAGAATTCTTTCTGTATTTTTGTACTGTAGGCAAAAATATAATTTGCAGATTGCAAACAATGGGTAAAGGTCAGGTTTGCACCAATGCTATCACTTTTTTTTTTCAGTTTTGGGGTACAAGTGTAACAAAGCAGACACTGGCTATTCCCAGAAAGAATATACTGTTGAGCATTCTTTAATAATAGTCATAAAAAATGTTAGTGTTATATAAGATACGCCATTGTGTGTAATTCTAGGTGTACAGAAAACCATCTATTTCCATTTCATGTAGTACACATTTTCATAAAGGAGAAAAAAAAAAATGTTCTGGTTGCTTTTCTTCTGATGCTAATAATATAGAAGACTTCAGAAAAATCTTAATAAGGATATGAAGGTAAGTAGAAAATGAAGCAAGAATCAACATGGGGCTACTAAAGGCAGTTTACAGCAATTATACTGACATAATACATTTTGTGTAATCAGATAAGACTCTTCTAGAGAAAAGAAACATAGTACATTTCACTTACCTGGAGTTCAAGGAAGAATATGATACTGTGCCACCAGAAACAAATGGTATATATGTTGGAGAAATTGGGATTAGTGCAGTAGAACTGACAAAATATTGAAAAATGTCGCACGCTTATCCCTGAATTCTTTCAAGATCAAAATTGGAATTGATCTGATTAGATACTTTCCTTAATGACTGTCCAAGTAATAAAAGCACATTGACGAAATATGTTTGACATTAAGTTGTTTGAAACAGAAAGAAGAGTTGGGATGCCCATCTTGAAAGAACTGGACAACCTAGATCACCAGAGTATCAAAAATAGGACTCATAGTAAAACGTGACTGCATTGCAATTTCTGTCATAATTACTAAATAAAAAATACGCTGAGCAAAGCATATCTGCATATAGAAAATGAACCACTTTCAGCCTTGAGTATACTAGAAAAGAATTCAGCAAAACACTTCCTTGCTCTGAGGGGGAAAAAGTTAATAATAGTGCTGATAATTTATTCATTGAGACAAAACTGAATGCAACTTATATTGCTACTGCTTGTATGTTTTGAACTAAAGCAATAGCTTACTCTAAATGAATAAACAGATGTGATCGGTTTTATGAAAAGCCACTGCTTTCCTACCTTGCTCAAAGATTTAAGTATAGTTTAAACAAATGTCATGGAAAACTGGGTTGTAGTCTCGTTTTTAATAATATATGATTTATCACCAACTGTTTTGGCGGGGTGTGTGTGTGTGTGGTTTTTTTTTTTTCCTTGTGAACAGCAAGGCATTCCTTTATCTGGTGCTCTTTGCAAAAAGTGCCAGCAGAATATTACATTTGCCAGTGTTTTTTAAAATGCAGCTGAGAAACATCCATCCATATAAACACTCTCAGGACTGGCTACATCTAAAAGCTATCTGTATCATTCAGAAGTGACAGATTTTATTCTTTTTTATTTTATTTTGGAGAAAAACAATATAAACAGGCTTAAAAAAAAAAGTACCATATTTGGGCCAAAGAAAGTTATTCTGATAGAAATATTGTAAAAGGTACCTATACAAATACATCCTTAAAGCCCAGTGAAAGCTGTGTCATAGAAAATATGTGTGGACAGAAATATGAGGAAGGACACATAAAAGGCATGAGCTGCACACACATATTTTCTTGGAGACTCCAGCAGCTCATCATCTATAAAGATGTCACAACCCAACCCTAGAAGAGAGACACATGGGGTTCATACCTCCCCTGCCTTCAATGTGTGTATGCAATCTTCTGAAATCATGACACAAAACAACATGCTGGCTTTTTAGT
>WAAD01031667.1:22395-53419 GCA_013389945.1 Fregata magnificens
AGAGATCTAGAAAACGACCTACAAAAGAAGAGAGGAAGAACTAGGTTCAAGTACATAAGGGGTCATTGCAAAGAGGATAGGAATAATCTGCATAAAACGGTAAGTAATAGACTTTTAAATGTAGCAAGAAAGATTCATGTTAGGCATTAAGAAAAACTTTCAACAGCTGAGGCAGAGAAGCTGTAGAACAGATTGGAGAGGCTGTGATCTTCTCAAAGAAAAAGATAAAAATCTGTGAGAAAAGACACAGGTTTAGTGATGCTGTAAGGAGCAAAGGAATTGGATTAACTTTCAAGTTCCCATCCAGCTCCACATTTTTTATGAGTTTTAGGCATGTTAAGAGACACCAAAAAAAATTAGTCAAATTTAACAGATAAGAAAGCTTCACTCTAACTGAAAAACTTGAGTGCATACAGAATTTTCAAAATAAAGTTAGCCATTTTAATCCACTTTTATACATGTATTAAAGCAAACCCAATGCATTTACAGTAGTGCAAGAGAAATAGGGAATCAATTCCAATTTTATTTTATTTTATTGTATATAAGTTTGTACTACACTAAGTCAGCATGAATTTAATTTTCTTGGCAATTTGTTTAACAAAAATGCTATAATACCCCCAATTCATATTTGGCACAACCTATTTGGACATTTTTCAGAATTTTCATCTTTGACATGACAGACTAGAATGAGGGTATTTTGGTGCCATTAAATGCTGCAGGGATAACTGGTGTTAACCATAAATTCTTGAAAAAACTCCTGAACATTATCATGTCAGTTGAGCTACCCCTTCTTTACTATATGCACTTACTAAAAATTCCATGTTCAGAGTTGGAGAGAAAATGTAATACCAATTCAGATATTTTTCTAAAAAAAAATATTTTCCCCACTAAACCTAGACTCGTTACTACATTTTTGATCCTTACTTTTCAGTTACATACAGGAAGGCTTCAACAGACATTTGTCAACAATTCTAAGTTGTATCCTCAACCACATGGTTGAGGATCAGATTTTATCAAAAGCTTGAGAGATCATAACTCCAACTTTGCACCTTCTAAAAAGCATTAGTTTACTTCTCCAGAGTCATGACTGATTACATTTTTAGAAGTGCACTTTTGAAGATAATAATTTTATTGTTCAACTATCCCACAATAAAAAGCAACAGGCTCTGCTCTGATTCTACATCTTCATCTTTAGCATGGGACATGAAGCACTTCCTTGTCCTCAGGTCTAACTGTTTGTCTCTATTGTGATGAAGCATAATATTGACATAATACCTGGGTTCACATCTTCCTTCTGACAACCTGGTTTCTATGCAGAATAAGCCATGTAACACTTGCCAAAATGGGTTCATGTCCTCTAGAAGATCCCCTAATCTGGGCAATCATGTGGATTAAGATTTGTGAGACTCACTAAGAACTGCATCAACTCCAAAACAGAGATACAGTAACCACTGACTGGCAGAATGTAAAAGCATGTGTAGCGATATAAGAAAATAATAAATATTCACAGTTTATTTCCAGCTATGAATTGCAATGTCCTGTCCTTAATTAAAAAATTGTGGATTTTTTTCATCTATAAAACCCTCCTTCATGTTGCAAACTGCTAAATCCTTATTCTAGTCCATTTCTCCATAGGGATCTGTATACAAATTCCTTATACACTCACTTGTCCCTTGGCAGGATAAGGCTCTTTCCATTACAAAAATCACTGACCTAAATCACATTAAAATCCTCTTCTTTTTTTTGTTAGGTATGTATGCAAAAGAAGCTGAACATTCTCCTCTCTTGTAGGCCTGTTTTGTTGTTGTTGCTTCTACCTTTTAAAGAAGCATTACAAAACAGTCTCCAAAAAAATTTCTCTTTACCATACAAAGTCTGAATCATGATTAACCTTGCCTTTGAAGTACAAGGCATATTTATAGTAAAAGACGTGAAGACATTGAAGAAAAGAATGATGTCTCTTTTTAAGGTGAAAAAGATAATTCCACCATCTCAATGTGTTATCACACATGCTTTCTATCAAATGCTTGCATTTGTTGAATACTTTCAGGATTTCATAGCATTTCAGAAAGGGCATTAAATACTATTTCTGTTTTAATCATAAAGAAAAGTGGGCATAAGGAAGTAAACTGACTTGCTTTAGACTACACAGCAAATTGTAGAGCTAGGGTTAAAACTCTAGCCAGCTGGCTAGAGTGATTGGGAAAAATAAATCACCAGAAGTGTAAACTTAACAAAACTGAATATTTTCCATGAGTAAGGACTAATTTCAATTAATTTCCTGCTGGAATACCCTGTCATTTTCTTTTAAAATTATCCTATGTCATAGAATCATAGAACAGCCCAGATTGGAAGGGACCTCGAAAAACCATCTGGTGCAACCTTTCATGGGAAAGGTAGCCTAGATGAGATTATCTAGCATCCTGTCTAATCCCATCTTGAAAACTTCCAGCGATGGGGACTCTGTCATATCTCTGAGAGGTTGTTCCAGTGAATTACATTTCTTACTGTAAAAAATTTCTTTCTTATGTTGAAATGATGTTCTAGTTCATCTTTTTTTTAATTAATAATTTTGCATTCGTTCATTCAAAGCATGTTTTCCCAAATAAGTTAAAATTTATGTTATTTAAATTACTGGAAATGTACAAAGATATGAAGTGAAATATAATTACTAAACTTTTCAAAGCGCAGGGGTTTCAATTGACTTACTTTTCCCTCTTAAATTTTGGAGTTTGTTCTTTTTTTTTTTTTAATCCTAATTCAGGAAAAGCAAAAATTTCGAGTCTCAAACTCTCAGAGAAGAGGAAAATTATTTGTGGAATATTTGTAGACAGCAGCTGATGTGACTTTAGGGCTACCTAGGGCTACACCTAAACGTGAATCCACATTTTTTGGTTGAAAAAAGGAACAAGCAAGACTTTCGATTGAGGTTGCTTTTTGAAGTGGTCAGGTTATTTGGTTGTATGTATGCTTGCCACATTCCACGGGCTTGTTGCCATGATGGTCTAAGGATATTGGTTAGAAAAGGTTTATAAAAATATTTGTTATGTCTTATAAAACTAACTGGTTTGGAAAAAACTTGATATACTCTTTGGAACATGGAAGTACAAAAGCTTTTGCAATACAGTTTGTGTATTACTGTTCTGTCACACAAACATGTCAGTTAAGAGTAAGAAGTCAAATGCACCAAACATTTCCATTACAAAAAATGACTTGTTTTCCCTTATCAGTACTTCACATGTCCTAGTGCTTCAATTGTATAGTAAAATTGGACTTTAGCTGTACTAAGATAATGACATTTGAATGCATTTGAACTGTTTTATTGTAGTTCCTTTTAGCTAAGAAGGAATTTTGAAAACAAATTATATGGTTGCAGTATAATTATTGACTTGGTAGCCACACACTTCAGTCAAAAGTAATAGCGCAAGTCACTGACAGTCGTTCTGCTAAGGATTTACAGTTGAAATCACCAATGTAAGTAACATCAGGTAAGTGAAACTGCTCACCGTCAGAATGGTTAAATCCTAAAAGAGAAGCGTCACAAATCTCCAGGATCAACTCAGGACAAGCAGTGCAAAGATAAACAGGATATAAACGATACTGTTAAAGCAACTTGCTTTAAGTGTTTTCTGTATCAGGACTTGAAGAAGGATACCTCAGAAAATAAGTACGGTTTGCACATCAAAAATAAGTTAAAAACTTGCCAGAACCTCCTCCTTGCATAAAGATGCTTGATTAGATATAAAAATCCATGAGTTCTGTAATGCAGTCACTACTACATGAAGCAAAAAAATAAACTGCAAAGACTATTTTTAATCATTTACTTTTTAACGGTAAACAACCAGCTATTCTGGAAAAAAATCACATGAAAGGTTAACCTTTAGCACAGCGAAGTCAAGGGGAGAACTTCATGCCCAAAAAACCACAAAAAAGAGACATGGATGTTTAAAGTTATGACTACGTGAGTGAGCTTTTCATGCATATAAAATGTTTTAATGCATATAAACCGAGATGAGTACTGTAACTGAGTGCATCAACAGTACATCAACAAGAGCAAACTGCAACTGTGGATTCTCCCCAACATTTCTAGTTTTTCAAAACTTAGCTGAAGCACATAAGTTTCTAGCATACCTTCTAGTTAGTGGTACGCACATTCCATTTTATTTTGTCTTTGACTATTTAATATTTTTAGAATGTGGTCAATGTTTTCCTAAAATAGAATGGATTTATATGCACGAATACATTCTAAAAAGACATTTAACTTCCCACAAGATGGGCCTAGGATTTTTAAAGGTTTTATTTATAATAGTGGATTAATTTTAAGTATGTGGAAAAAGCCCTAGTATTCAGAAACAAGAATTTATCTAAGTGAACAGGTCTACTATTGAGGTTCAGAGAAACTAATTTTTATCTCATGGAAGATTTGAATATTTTGCATTTTTAAATATGTCTTCATAGCTCCTGTTGTGCATATCTTCTACTTGTAAAACAAACTTTTAAAGCCATATGAGTATGTATCATCATTTTTCAGCAGTAATTAAGAGAGAATGCTTCAAAGACCACCCAGAGTATTTAATTAAACTGTCAGTCAAGATATTTTTAAAGGTCCCTCAGTGGAGGTAAAACATCGTAGTTATGATCCACTTTTCAAAGTCAAACCTTTGTACAAGAACAAAACTAACTTACAAGGTCAGTTGAAAGTCAGTTCTGACCTTATGGGATATACACGTCTTTCAAGAAAGATTTATTATTCCTGCACACACACTCACAATAGAAGGAAGATAAAAAGTATTTGAAAACTACAGAGTGAATAATTTTAGATGTATATCAACATTCTGATAATTTGGAACTTAACCCAAATTATATATGGTTTTGGCATATTCTGAACTATTGAATACATTTCAATTCTAATCAATATATGCTAGTGTACTATGTTATCATTTTTGTATTTACATCTAAAGAGCAAACAAGAATATATATTGTTCCAAATTTTTTCCTGAACAGTTCTGAATAAATAATTTCAAAGAATGTCCTCCCCCAACAAGATATTCTGAAACTGAAGACTGTGTAGAATCCAAAGCCCTAGATTTACATTAAAATAATTGAGTCTGATTCTCTATTTAATACCTCTGATCATGTAATTGGCAAGAAGGCATAATGATATCCATAGTGGTGATGTTGATGTACAACAAAACAGCTATGCTGCTGATTGCTTCTCACTATTAACTTAGTCATTAGACATGTTGGACCAGTTTCCGACCAGCTACTAATGTGGAGCAAAGTAAGCAGCTTTATAAAGATAAACATGG
Organism: Fregata magnificens; assembly: GCA_013389945.1. NCBI lineage: Eukaryota > Metazoa > Chordata > Aves > Suliformes > Fregatidae > Fregata > Fregata magnificens. The sequence continues at coordinate 27,705 of WAAD01031667.1, forward strand.
GTAGGCTTGTCTGAATTTGCTAAAATGCAATTATTCCCAAAAAAACAGTTCTTCATGATAAATAAAAATATTAGAAATAAATGGGTAAGCTATAAAGCCTTTCTTCAGATAACCATCAAAGATAAATTGTGCAAAGTTATCTTTGTCAGAAGTTGACTGGCAAATTCTGCAAATTCACTTTATTCTCAATTATCTTTCTTAAATACACAACAGAGATATCTTAATTCAAACGGAGGTTTAAAATTTTATACTGTGATCTGCCAACCTGTGTGTGTCTGAATTCTGTGTATGCACCTCAAATATCCTTTACCATAATTTTGACTTCTGACCTGCAGTTCTGCTTTGGTTAAATGTAGGCTAAACTGTAAATTGTGACTCTACATTATAATTAGTCCATAGCCAGCTATAAAATTTCTTGTAAGAATGCTAATTCATAAATTAAATAAAAAGTAAACTGCTACATGATATTGTTTCAAAACTAACAATAAATTAATGTATCAGAAAAGGAAAATTAATGTTAAAATACAGCCCAGTTGTCTAAGGGTCTGGGTTTTGGGGGTTTTGTTGACTTTTTTGTTTTCCTTTCTTAACTCTAGAGTGCTTCGGAATTCTGTCATTACAAAAAATATAGTTTATATTTGGCCCAGATTCCAAAGCTGAATGAGAACTGACCCAAAGCTAAAAGAAATAGGAAATGAAATTGAATCTTACAAGAAAAACGATATTGAAGAAAGAACACATTTAGGGTTGTATGCGCTGTGACACTTTGGTGACAAAGTTGATTTTTTTTTAGTTCAGATTGGAGGTTATTGTGACTCTTCTGTGAAATGTAAGGTATTGCAATAAAGACTGCACAAGACAATAGTATTACATTTTCAAACTTGATTTGCTTTTCTTCTATGAAATCTAGTTTGCTTCATTGAAACTCTGGCTCAGGTATGTACGCTAAGAATATCAGAAATGAAGTAAAAATGCCTACTGTCTCCTTCTGTTCCTTGACGAATGACACCATGGAAATTTCACTCTTCACTAGTGGAAAGAAACATCCCTTATAACAGAGAACTAGTTCTTGCTCTGTGCACTGGACCTGAAGCTAAGCTTCCCAGGAATTAACTGAAACCTGAGAAGATTGTACAGTGTTAACATGTGGTCATAGATGGGTTTTACTATTTTTTCCACTTTAGCAGGAAAAAGGAAATTTCAAACACTGTATATGATGCCAGTCAGTCATTTTTCATCAAAAAGGTTCTTGAGAGAAAAAAAATAATCAATTATATCTTACCTACTCACCTTGAAATGTCACTTGGAATTTAGAAATATAGAACATAACTGAGTAACTCCAAATGATTTCAGACATTGAGATTAATAATAATTATAGTATCTCCCTGCAAAATATTCAGTAATTACAGAAGAGGATTATGAAGTCCTTATTAAAATACATAGATACCATGGTTTCAGCATCACTATAATTTACTTAGTCAGTTGTCAGAACTCATGACTATCCTTTCAGCACATTCTCCCTCCTTCCACTTATTAAAGAAAATGAGAAGTCTACATAAAGAGCAACCTGGTCTGCAAAGGCTTGGTTTTCCATTTCTGCCTCCAGGCAAATGCAACTCATAAGTTATCTCCTTGATATTCATCTGTCACCTTAAACAGATAGACATGCGAGCTACTTATCTAATTTGACTGCATATTAGCAAAATTACAAACTCCGCTTATAACATCAAGCTTTTAAATTGCTATATTCATTAACCTAAACTAGCTCTTTATAATGCTGTAGGAGAACAAATGTCATTCACCCTTCCAAAAAAATAAACTAACTTCCCTAAAAGTCACACTAGGCAATTTGTCAGTCTTTGATAGAGAACAAAATTCCCTCTGGATCCTCAGACTGGCTGTTGGATTGAACAATTAGATATCAGAAACACAATCCAGCCTGTTTTATGACAAAAAGAATTGTTTCATACACAGCACTGAGAGGTCCAGGGTAGAATCATGCATCTCTTTTTTTCGTGAGTTGGCCAACAACCTCTGCATGAGCCTGATCTCCCAGGTCTTTTGGACTCAAGGTGGGGAAGGGCTGAAAACAATTATATTAGTTTTCCCTTCTGTCCAGGAATCCAGGAGTTACCTATTCCAATTCAAAGCCGTGCTTCACATTTTTCAGGGGAGGTGATTTTTTTTTTAGTTACCAGGTCAATGAATGCCGGTCACTTGTACACGAAATAGTTGCCTGCTGTACGCACATAATGATACACAAACTGAAGAAAGTTTAAGGCCAATTGTAAACTTGGCCTGAAGGGCTAAATTCAATACTATCAGTAAATACTTTAATGCAAAGTATAGCCCTAAAATCATAAAACCACTCAAGATGTCATCCAGTCCAACCTCCTGTTCAAAGCAGAGTCAACAATGAATGAAGACCAGGTGGCTCAGGGCCTCATCCAGCTGAGTTTTGAAAACCTCTAATAATGAAGATATCACAACTTCTCTGGGCACTCTGATCCAGTGCTTAATTATTGTCATGGGGATATTGTTTTCCTTATATCCAGTCAGACCAATCCCTTTCAGTTCGTGATAGTGGTCCTCTGTTCCCACGCCTGCCTCTGCCTTCTTGATGACCTTCCCATAAGCAAGGACAGGTGGCTGTTAGGGTTCCCCACAGCTGTCCCTTCTCCTGGCTGAGCAAACCCCAATCCCCCAGCCCCTCCTCACCGGGTAAGGTCTCCATCTCCCTGACCACCTTGATGGCCCCTGAATGCACTTGTTTATCAACATCATTCTTGCACTGTGCATTCCAAAACTGGATACCTTATTTGAGATATGGTCCAACAAGTGACAAGTAAAGGGGAATAATGAATTCCATGATCTACTGTCTCTGCTTCTGTTGGTACAGCCCAGGATGCTGCTAGCCTTCATTGTTGTCTGGTCACACTGTTGCCATGTGTTTAGCAGTTAACAACAACAAAACAAAACAGCACAACTCAGATTTCTAGCATTCATTTTTTATTTTTGCTGTTTGTAAATCTAACTAAAGTAAATAAAAATGCTTTGAACTTCTGAAAATTAAAAAAGAAACCCATATCATTAAGGTTAGGAGACTAATTAAAAACGATCCTATTTTCACAGGTGTGTTTTTGATTCAACACATCACTTTCTCCTAATCTACTTCCAAGATTTTTTGCAGATTCTTGCTTTCAGGATCCTTCAGAACTGGGCCCTAATTCCTCAAGGTGTATGTGGGTGGGGGGAAGAGAATGATTAATTTATTATAGAATCAGTAATGGTCCCATTAAAGGATCCACTAATGATATTGGCAAAGGCAGAATCATCAGTTTTAATGTATTATTCCATAGTGTGGAAATGAATATATTTCCCATTTATTTTCTCCTTGATATCTTGAAAGCCATCACCCAACACCAAAGGGTACGAAGCAGAGGTACAGAGAAAGAACTGAGTGCCTTCAATCATAAAAAGTTTGCATTTTTGTAGAGTTCTGAGTGTTTGCACAAAGGTGCCTAAAAGGCTACTCACTACTTCCTCTGGACCAATGGCTGATGTTAATCTGTTGGTTGGTTGGTTTGGGGTTTTTTGGTTGGTTTTTTTTAACATATAATTTAATAGAGCAAATTATAAAAATGCACTGTGCAAATGAAAGGCATTGTTAACACTTTGTATTTTATTTAGTCAGTATGCTATACCTTGTAACCATGTTTGAAAGATAAGAGAGTTCCATTACAAAGATAGAAGAAAGAGAAAAGGAAAAGAACTCAAAGCTACCTACTGTGATGTTTTTCATCTAACTGGTTACACTCATTTCAGCCTGTAGACAAGAACAAGCACAGCTACTCTTTTGTTCAGCTCAGTTCTGCTCATGATTGAAGACCCTATGAGATTATGAGAAAATAAAAAAATCCACACTTTGGGGTTCCTGCAACTCCCCTTTTAATGAAAGTAAAAATAGGTTTTCAAAGTCTCTAGCTTCACTGATCATAAAGGTATCTTGAAAACAAAACTTTCAGTCACAAGTTTTTTTATGGTAATAATAATGACATTTTGAAGGAGCTGATCTCGTTTTTACTACAGATGCACTGCTGAGAGAAAGGAAATTATAACTATTATTTAAATATATGAGTTCACACTGACTTCACTGTGATCAGCATTTAATTTTTATTTTTTATTCTAAATAGAGTTTTGAATACCTGGAAATAAATGTTATTTTCCTTCCTGCATGTTGTAAATTGTTGGTCTACAACTCCTCTTTCTACTTTGTGAGGGACTGAAAGAGTTAATGCCTCAAACATTGTTGGAAAGTGGAATGTAGCAAACTGCAGGCGGGAAATTGATGGACACAGGGCACGGGGGGTGTGTCGGAGGGTGCACAGTCCCAGGTTCTGCTGTGCCTCACATAGCAACTTGCAGAGGTCATACAAAGTTTATTTGAGGAAGGGGCTTATGACTGTCAGAAAGACCCCTCGCGACCACCCTTCACAATGGCGCCTGCGCGTTTGCGCATTCTGGAACAAAACACATATAAGCTCCAGGAGGCAGAACTGAAGGCGGGGCTTAGGCTATAAAAGACACTACAACAAAGAGACTGGTGCGCGCCCATCACCTGAGGATTGTCATGTCTGTCATCGTCGGTGCTGGATCCAAGGGTGGTGATATCTCCCTCTCTCTCTCTCTCTCCACCCCCCCCATTCTCTCTCCCCTCGCTTCTTTTCCTCTTCTTTTCCACATATTCTTAATAAGAACCCCCATCGTCAACACTTTTACATGTTTCCAAGTTCGAGTGCCTTTCCAAGTTCAAATTACTTCTGTATTGAAATAAAATGTTTAATTGATCGTTTGGTGTTGTTTCACCTTAATTTAGTCTGAGGGGATCATTAGAAGCTTGGTCACTCTCCCCTTTCCCCTCAGGTTGGGATGCGACATACTTTGAAAGTGGTACAGTAAATAGTCTAAAAACAAAAGAGCAAAATCTAGTCTATCTTAAAATTATACACCAGGTAGTTTTAAAAAATCATATCTGATTAATAAGATAATGCCCAATACAATGAAATAAATGGCTTTCACATAAATCTATACTGTTAATTTGATCAGTTCTAAAATTATGAATTCACAGTAATGACTGATCAAAACAGTGAGCAAAACCTTAAAATTTTTGTTTAGTCTGCACTGTATCTTGTCCAGGTGAAACTTCAATTTAATTACACTTCTTTTTTTTGCTGTATGTGATCAGCATAAACACCACTGTGCATGTAGGATATATAAATTTTATTTTTTCACAGATCCTGTGATGAGAGGATGAGAGAACAATGATCTGTCAGAAAATTAAAAAGTATTTTTCAGAAGTGTGCCTGAAACGTCAGTTTTCAGGAACATCACTATTTAAAAAAAAAATAAATTCTTTTCTCTATAGTAGGAATATTCAGTATGATAAATAAAACATGGTTATACACCTACTTTTGACATACAGTAAAATATTAATTCCAATACTGAAATATATAAAATATTAAAAGTCATAATATGCTTAATATTTTATTATCTTTTATAATTTTCTAAATCAAAACTATTCTATATGTCTCAATCTGATTTTTTTTCAGTATATTAATTAAAGGGAGGGTTCAAGTTTTAACTTTTCTTCCTGATTTAAAATGGGGAAAAAATGCTAGAGCCTCCAGTTCTGATTTTTTTTTTCGTATGGGTGGCAAGGTACCATTAAGACAAGGTATCTTTTCAAAAACTAAGGCTATGTATAGAAAGTAATGGAAAATGATAAGTAGGATTTGCTAGGTATCACTCAAACATATATTAAAAAATACATATTTAGCAACATACCTTCAAGAGTGAACTATCTGAACAGATATGGCAGAAAGAATGGGGAAATATATCTGTTTAAAAGAGTTTTCCTCATTACTAATGTGCCCTTCCCTAATACAGATGTTATCAGAATTAACACACTGCAAATTTGAATCTGTATTTCCTTTACTAAGCACAGGAGGTCAATTAGTACAACAGTTTTAAAGCAGAATGGGTATTTTAGTGTTCACTGTCTAGTCCTTTTTTAAGCTGAAAACATAACTGATAGGAAAAAAAGCAGAACCTCGCATAATATTTCTCTACCTGAATCAACGAACTGATTAACAATCCCCTGCAACTGAAGAAAGCTCAGAGGAGGTGGGCATAGGTGATGTGCTCATGAAGCTCTGAAGAGAATCTAGGGAGTGACCACAGCTGTTGTAAAGGAAGCTGAACTCATCTCAACACCGAGAGGACTGGAGAGTGGCCTTTGCTGTAGATAAAGAGCTGTATTGGTTGAGTGGGTCAATGGGTTGTGCAAATGGCCTTCCCTAAAATAATCAATAGAAAGTATTATCTTCCTGAGACAGCCAGACCAGCATGGGGGAAGTGTATATGCAGCTCAGCTCAACACAGAGTAAAAAAATCAAACAACCAAAAAAATGAACTTTGAAGACAGTGATGGGCTTGAGCTGGGTTCAAGCCATGCATGCCTTCCAAGCACCTGGGGACGTCCAGCATCGTAGTGGTAAGGATATGGAGACCACTAATGGGAATCACATTTGTATTGCAATTCAGCTGTATTGCAATTGCTATATTATGCTTGTGTTGTGATTTCAGTACATTGCTGTATCACTCTGCTAAATCAAAATCCTGTGTAATATCAAATATCTTCAAGTACATTTGGTATTAAAACATTAAACCCTCTTTGTGTGGAATATCTAAAGGAACCCCATCACAGAGTATAGGGCTCCTGACAATGCTGCAAAGGCATATGACTTGAGGAAGAATAGAAAGTGACCCTTCAAAGCAAACAAGCAAATTAAAAACATTATCAATCATGTTAAGCCAAATTTCTTGAAAGCACATCAGGAACCAGACCAAACAAATTATCCTTTTCCTGGCACAATACATCAAGTCAGAAGGGACGAAAGCTGACAGAGAGAAGACTCAGGTACAGTAAGGTGCACAACAGCATACTAAATTTTGCCAGCATCTGTAAGTTAGTTATATAGGTGCCTATATTCAGATGATTGCAGCTTTCCAGATTCACAAGTTCAACAAGGCATGAGCCTTTAGCTACAGTAAACAAAAGAACTTGAAAATATGAACTGCACCTGGTTTACATAACACTAGCTTCTTCTGTACTGTGTAGGTGAGTGGAAAAAAACTACCAACATGCTATCCAAAATAGTTGAATATTTCACGCTCTATTCAGAGCAAACATGCTAACTGAGAAAAGAAAGAGGCTGTACTAACTGGAAAGGATATATTTTAAGTATGTGAGGTGATAATCAGAACCAAATAGCTGAACATGATATAGGCAACCTTCTCACAGTTTTAAGTTATAATTTGTCAAAGTATTTCGTTTAAACTTAGAAGACACATATGAAACCTGAAGCAAAAAGGAATCAAAAAAGATGCATATCATACTAAAAAAATTACAAAATGTAAAATGCATTTTACAGTACCGCACAGAGTAATGGCACCAGTGTTGCCAGTGCCATAAAATGTTTGCTGATCTTTTCTAATTTTTCTTGAAAGCTTTTGACATATTCTTGTAATGCCACAGGCTAAGTCTTTGACCCTCATAAAAACTTTTAACAATACCGTATTAACTGGTTAGCATAAAACAAATCCTTTTCAACACAAAATACATGTTTTCACCATTTTACTAAAGCCAGATTTCAGAATGATTTTTTTAAGTTTGTTAATATCAAGTCCTATTATTTCAGAAGTTACACTATGATTCATATTTATTTACATGTCTGCTACTACAATTTGCCAGTTACAAGTTATAGGCAAACCTTCCTTTTCCTGTTACATCCTAAAGTGAAATCCCAAATCAATTCTATTTAATATTTCTACTCCTAGTTTAATTCAAGATTTACTGACAAGTACAAAAATATGACCAACTGAGGGTATTTTTCAGCAGGGAATATGATTACTGAAAGGAAAAAGGTATTCAATTGTTATTTAAATTTCCACTAATCTGCAGATCTTGATGGACAAATCCTTGCTTTACCTTGCCTTCTCAGCTAGTACCTCTGCACAGTTTTCATTTTTTCCCTTACAGAATAGCATCTGACAAACATCATGAAGCTACAAATAAATGACATTAACTAGACAGGTTATAGAGTTGGAATGGGACAACTGATTTGGTAAAACCTGACATAGAAGATCCTTCTAACAACCAATCCCAGTATGACAGATATACGGTAGGATGACTGGCCCCAAACATCCAATCTTCATTTTTATGAACAGCACAAGCCATTCTGTTTCTCAGGCTCCTAAATCTCAAATGGAGATCGAAGTCTGAAAACATAGCTCTGAAAACTGAGGTTCATTTCTGTTTCACTGCTTCACGTGAAAATAAACTTCATCAGCTGGACCTAGGGATTAGGCAAGGTGCTTGCTTCTTTTTATGTGGATCCCTACAGAGTTCAGAACTTACCCTTGGTCTCACAGCAAACAATGTCATATGTTTAGATTCATTGTGGTTTCCACTGGTCTACCTTATAAATACCAGACCTCCATTCCTGAGATTGGACATACCAGAAAAAAACCCACCAGCAGAAAACAGCAAGAACAAATTTTAGTCACCAAATGTCTTAAGTTAAAACGTATTTGTTATCTATTTATTATTAATGCTCCTTTCCTGTGACTGCTAAGTAATATTAATATAAACAGTTGTTTCACTCTTGTATGCACAAATTGGTATTTTGTTTTTGAAAACGCAAAAAGGGTACACAATGTTTTAGCATTGCACTGGAAATATACTCTTGTGCCCTGAACTTAAAATACTGATTATGTATGTTATTTTTCCTACCTTCAGCATCCCTGAGGATTTTTTTGCTACACAGTCCAGAAGGGAAATTAGAGAACTCAGAGAAATAACAACAGGATTTTTGTTTACTTTAACCTGCTGCATGAAGGATTATATTATTAAGTATGTGTATTATTATTACCTATTCTATTGTTGAGTATTAGCTCAAGAAAACATAGCATTCTTAGTTTAAAAATCGTGAGAATCTTTTTTGTATATTACAGTACTATTCTATTCCCCTTTTCAATGGACACTATTAAATGACTTTATGCAGAGAATATAGTGATGAATGTTAGTAATAAAACAACAGAAGAGGGGGAGAATGATGGTACCTTCAATTAGTAAATTGCTCCTTTCATACACAATACTCATGCTCAGTAAGTCTCACAAGCACATTGCCCTTTTACAGAATAACCTGCTCGAGACAGCAGCTACTTAAACTGAACTAAGAAGGCTAGTTCACATTGTATTTGAGGCTGCTCCTCCTCCAGACTTTTGAAAATGCCCACACCTCTCAGGGAATACCCTGTCCAAGGAAGGCAAACACAAGCTATCGCAAGGCACCGTTTACGCCCATCCCTGGTGCCAGCACTGGTAATCCTACGACCACATGAAGCTGTGGATCAAAAAACTTCTCCTGGTTAGTTTTCAGACAGATTTAATAAAAGACTAATTTTCAGCTGGAAAATTAATTCCAGTTTGCTAACCTTACTCAACATACAGCGGTGAGAAGAGTACTTTCAGCACAAAGGAAGGGGTGGGTCTGCCGCTTTCAATAGCGGCCCACATTTCTGGCTGTCTAAAGTGACTGTGGCACTGCAGCACTCCACACCTCTCAAGGTAGGTTAAATGCACTTTTGCATTCAGGGGGAATAACAAACTGCTGTTTCCCTACTGAGATCAGTGTCTGACTAAATGAGCATTCCTCTTCTCTGCCACGCGTTGCAAAGCAAATAGGTAATTTCAAAGGTTTACACTAATCTCTCTGATTTTATGCTGGAAAACGAGAGGAGTGCTATGGCTGGAGCTGATCTTAGCTGAGAGGCGGCACCAAGCAGAGGGTTCAATGCTTGTCACCTTCCCGGGCAAGACACCTGCCCTGGGCATGTTAATAGGAAGCTCATCAAGGCCCGGCCTCTGGCAAGGGCCTGTGAGAAAGGAAGCACATGAACAGCTTTTTGGGGGCCTTCTCTTCTCTCAACCATAGCACAAGGAATAGATTTCTGAAAAGGAGATAGACTGTTGCTGTTCCACGCATGGATTCTGTGGAGGTTAAATTCCCACTGCCAAAGGTGGTTTTCCCTCCCACTGCTGTGATGAATGTGAGAAATTCATAATATTCACTAAAGTAATACAGTTATGACTGCGAATTTGTATTACTAGCTAAGATTTAGCAGTGATCTAGAAGAGCCTAAGGGGTACAGATTTACACCACTCCAAATGCTAGCATTAGGGTATATTCTGTGGTTGCTGCTTCCTATGGAGTGCATTTCTATCATGTGGAGTAAGGTGTGAAGTTTTTCCAACAGGAAAGTAAGGAACCAGCAGTGCCCGCAATGGGATTCAGGCAGGTATTTTTAAACTGGAGTTAACTGCCTGAGAGGGTGTAGCATCAATACAGAATTAAAGTGATACACATTTGTAACTGTCATAAGTTATTAATAACATAAGTGCTTTAGAGTCCCTCCTGGGGGAAAGCTAGGAAAAGGCATTCTCTCAGGCTTCTGCTCCTGCAGGTAGAGTACAGGATACTGTCAGGAAAGACACAGGGTTTTTTGTTTGTTTCACATTTGGAAAAGTAGTATCAGCACAGTTAAAATCTCTTCTTGAGGGTCAGCTGAGCTGGAAAGTTGCCAGTGTCACTAGACCCTCAAAAACTGTATGTGCTATAAATAAGTTCTCACAAAAATGTGTAGTGTAATTTATCTGCTGGTTATTTAACTTGCAGTTACAATCTCACATAATCTTAAACATAGCTCTGCCTAAATGCTAGTTACCTTCAATAACCATATGATCTGTTAAAATAGTTATAGGTGGCATCTTAAATCCCTTTACTCTTTTCTACAGGTATCTTCTCAGACTATGTCTTCCTTCAAACCTTACTTCTACTTTGAAGAGATACAACTGTATGTTTCTTTTGATGCTTTTGTTTAATTTTATCAGGATATCATCTTTTCTTCAAACTAGAAAATACCAAATCCTCACCTAAACTACTTCTCTTAATCTCACCAATCAGAAAGGAATCCTTCTCTGCCCTCTATATCATTTTTTACATAACCTTAGGAAAACTCTGTAGCTAGAATAATCCTCCTCTCAATTCTTGTGAAATATTTCCTTGTACTCTGTGGCCTTTATTCCACTTCTTCCTCCTCCTTTTTTTCCAAATTTCCATTCGCACATTGATCAACTCTGGTTTAGCTACTGCCATTCCTTCTTTTTCCATAGATCAGCATCTTCCATGTGTTGTACTCTGTGCACGTTATGGACACAGATTCTGACGTATGCCAGGATTTTAGACATTTTATCCTTTATGCTTCTCTATGCCTTTAAGCACCCTGCTGATCTGTCCCAACCTCGTGTAAAACGTCCAACTTACCATTAAACACAATCCAAACCCCTTACTTCATCAGCCTCTATATTCCATCACTATATGGCATAAAATTAACAAAAAGCAGCATTATCTTTTATGGAGGTGTACGTAACAGATGGTAGCAGTGTTTGTTTGCTAGCGTAAAGCTTACTGTGCATGTGCTACATACTACACTTCTTTAAAATGCAAGACAAACTGGGCAGCAGTGAAGAAGTCTTCTTGCACAGTGCTGGCTGAAGCACTGTGTATCCACTCTCTGGAGAAAAAGCAGGCTGCTCCATTCCCCAGAGGATCTCAGCGTGCCCTGTGGGGCAAAGCTTCAGGGCACAGAGCAGGGCAGGTAGACACAACCAACACTGAAGCCAGCCAGAAGAGAGCAAACTGCAAGCCTTCGAGTGGAGTAGGGATGTGCTATCAGCAGTGAGCAGGTTTCTTTTCAGCCCAAAGATGATGGAGGGAAGGAAAGCTTCCTAAGAACCCAGAGGGATGTTTTAGAGTTAATTAAACTGAGAAGCCACTGAAAGTCATTGGACTCATAGGAAAGGATGGAGAAAAAAAACACCACACAATCACATAGTAACCAAAGACTAATTTTTGTTTTAGATACTTCTGTTTCATCTGTTTCAGCAGATCTGAATTTTCTATCTCTTAACAGCCACCTTATTCTAGCTTATTAGTTTGTGCTCTAATACACTTAGCTTTAAAGACTGGGAGCCTTTTGATGTCTTTTGTTATGCTCACTTCAAAGGAAAATGTGGGGGTAGTTCCACTTCAAGGCTCTGGGCAACTCAAGGTCCTATCACAGGGAGGGTAAAGAAGAAGCTAGGCAGATGTTAATACTGGATGCATTTTTGATGCACTAGAGCTAATAGGTTCAGTCCTCCAGCTGGAGAAAGGCAGAAAGGATAAGTAAAAAGAAAAGCTAATCCCATCCCTTGTAAATTGGAGCATAAGTACTGCAGTAGCTTGAATAAAAAGGACTTGAGAGACCAAGTAACAATAATGGTACAACAGCTTTATTCAAGCTATTAAAGGGAGGATTTCTTTTCCTTTCAGTCATTTACTCTTAACTTTTAGATGGGTGCCATAAGCAGCAACTTAGGCAGAGCCATTCAAATAATAGTGAAAAATAACTTCTAGGTGAGACATGCTTAAGCAAAATATTGCAAGGTTCATGTTGATTGATAGACTTATGCAAGACATATGTAAGCTGCACAACAGTTGACTTTCTCTAGGTTGATGGATTCAGTGGGACTTGAGAAATCCCATCTTCTCAATTCCCTAACAGTCCTGTGAATTAACAATTGTGAATTAACAACTGCTTGGCTCTAGCATTTTACCAAAACATCCATGTATCTCTCCTTTCTGTTCTTAACTCACAATACACTTTCAGACTACCTCTTTCCAGGAATACCTTCCCCATACATAAAGCTAACTTTGCCCTGCCTTCAGAGGTGGAGATCTACCTCCCCTCGGTTTACGGTATTGCCTCCTTCCTTTTTCCCCTCTGAGACAGTGCACATCAAGAAACAAAGTGTTTTCATCTTCTTTTTTGGACTATATCTGAATTTCTTTCCCTTCTGCCTCCATTGTACACCACTAAACACAATCTAAAATCTTTATTTCATTGATGTCTATTTTCCATCCTTCCTCATCTTACCACACTGACAATTCAGGACTCTATCCTACTTCTTTCTGCACCACGCACATTCTTTCACCTGTTCTTCCTTCCTCTTGTTTTCCCACCTCAGTTCTATTTTGCAGATGCATATTCCTTGAGAGTGGAAGCAAAAAGCAGGCATGCAAGCACCTTTGAGGGATGAATAGTGCACACTTACACTCACTTACAGTCTTCATGCTACACTTCGCACCCAGAGATGTATCTCTTACCAATCCCTTTCTAAATTTTCCAGTTGTACAAAATTGTACCCAGCTTATCGAAATCTTCTAGATGGGGATCCCTGTGCCCCAACCCTTTAAATATCTGATTGCCTCTCCACAGCTTCCTCATTCTCTTTGCCTGGCTACAGCCCAGTATTACAGGAAAATGCTGTATAATGGGTGATAGAGGTTTCAAATAAAAACATGCAAATCATGCACAATTTATCTAAATATGCTTATGCAGGCCAGATGCAATCTGCAGCTGCAGCACAATCCTGTTATATTCTTGATGGGTAGAATTTACAGTCAAAAAGTTCAGCAATATTCTCAGAACGTAACATGGGCCTCACTATGTCCTCAACAACAATCTCTTCACAGCCTACATAGCTCTCTTGTGTAGAAATAGTAAACAATTTTAAATGAAATACAAATGTTCCGTTTTGCAGATCAGTGTGCTCTGAGTCAATATGAAAGTAACCGCCGTTTACTTAGCAGCTATTTACATATATAGTTTAAACAACAATAAAATGGTCTCAGGAAGGTAAGGGGCTAAGAAAGCTGTTCCTGTCCGCATGGTATTTTCCACGCTACATGATCAGCAGCTATAAGGCTCCTTGAGAGAAAAGTGCTTCCTTTCTTGGAAGGGCCACAATGGCACAAGTCAGCTCAGAAAAGGGACATGTTGCCCTGGTGATCTGTTAAATATCTATTTAGCTCCACAGTGATAGGACTCTGTCTTTCCAAGATGAAATATGGGATCCTTTCCATCTAAGCCATCCTCAGGGACAGCACTCTCAGAAGACCAATCCTTGATTCACTGCTGACCAACTACCTGGAGGGCAGAATATTATACAGCCCTCCACATCTTTCCCTCCAATGTGATGCCACTCTGACCTCAGCCTCCTGGAGTTTCAGGCAGCTCTTTTAATCTTATTTCTTGTCACAGATTTTCCTTATAGGCTATAGTAAATCTTGCATTTCCTTCTAGTCCCACTCTACCATCCACAGGCTTCCTTAAAACTGACTTTGTTGTGGTCTGTTTCTCTAAATGTATATTTTTAAGAAGTAGTATCCTTTGCTTCTTCTTGAGTCACACCACTCACTCACTCACTCCTGTTCATATACATATTTAAATTCAACTGAAGTGATTTAAAGTAGTCAGGACAATGTTTAACATGCTTGCAAGGGCATGGAATAATTCACATTTCATTTAAATATCTAAACATGACATACTAAGGTAGCATTATAAAACCCAATCAAATGAAAGCTACTGCATCTAAGTTTCTTTATTTTCATCATATGTGTAAGAAAATAAATCAGGAAGCTAAACCTTTGTATTGCAGTTGAAGAGAAAGGTCTCTGCAAACAGTGGTTGAGTACACTCTGACAAGATCAATAGCTTTAAGTAACTGTGTGATATTCAGTGGAAAAAAAGATACACTGAACACAAGATCAAGAAACAAGGGGTTTGATTCCTCCTATGGTCTAAATACGTGAAGAAATTCTAGACTTCGTTTTGCTGGTTGGGGCATTTTTTCCTCTTTTGCAACATCAAATGGAATAAAACAGTAAAGTGAAGCACATAACACTTAATTACAATTTCCTAACTTTGAAGATGCTTAAGAAATAAAAATCAAAGTAACTATTTAATCAATCAAGGCATGAGATTAGTATTTTAGGCCTTTTGCCTGACAAAACAAAATCAATTAGATGCCTAGAAAATTTTGAAATATACCCTTTTTTTGACAAACTATACATTCATGAAGTATATGAACAAAACTGGTAGATATGTTTCATTTAAAGTCTTGAATGAAAAGCCTCATTAAAATCTTAAAGAATCTGCTCCTGATAGATCAGAAACTATAATCTAGAAATGAATTCTTATTAAAGAAAAGATATAATTTTGTGTTTATAGAAAGATTACTTACAGTGTCATGTATAACATCTGCAACAGCTTATTTCTACACTACAGCAAGGAACCAGGAGAGTAAACTGAACATCATCTTTTCAAAAAGAAAAATTGAAATGGCCAGTAGGCTACCCATTGCATACTATGGAGGCATATTTAACTACATTTCTACACTGGTCGAACCATAAAGACAAAATACATGTTTGGATGAACTGACTTTCACTTCTGACATTCACTCATTATTAAAGCATAATGCCATATATAATACAATACACACGGAGAGCAGGAGGCAAGGGAAAACTTGTTACTGCAGCACTGCATGAAATGTTGCAATAATAAAAGGGTTAGGCAGTATACACATTAAGACCAATTCTAGTATGCTTTATTAAAACTGGGTCATTGTCAAAAAATTGCTGAAGTTAGGATTTGTTGTCATGAATAATAAGAGCAACACTGCCAGAATGTGCAAGTCATAATAGACTAGGCACATGGAAAATCTTATGAATGATGGTAACATTTGAAGCTCACTGTAATGTTACTAGATATGCCCTCTAACTGATGCTATATTTAGCATCAGTTAAACTTCCTTGGCATCAAACCCGCTGGTTCTCATGAAGCTAGAAAGCAGAGGTGTTTTAAGTTCAACAGAGCATGCTACTGCTAGGTTTCAGCACCTCTGCTGATTTCCTGTAAGGTTCTAGGGTGAAAAATAATCTGAAAATATGGTGAAGAGTCTGTATGACCATTAGGTGAATTTCTCCATGGTTCTCACAGTTTGAACACTGAATATATGTACCTAAGAAAAAACATCAGTGGAATCAAGTATTCTAAATTACGCTTACTTTCATGAAAAAAACATATTTACAGATTGTAAAAAAAAAAAAGATTAGTGATTAGTTCTCTGTAAGGATTATGCTTGTTATAACCACATAGCTTAAAAAGTGTCAGAGGGAGGAATTTATAAGGTTTCACTAATGTTAAAGCTATAAGCAAAATATACATTTAAAAGTTCTATCTATAAATATCATTTGGCATAAGGATATCTGATAAATCTGGTTGACTTTACATTTCTTTAATTCATGTTAAATTTCTAGTCTTCTACATTTCTTTTGTCCCTTAACAAAACCTCCAAGATCTTTTAATCTCCATAAAGTAAACACAACAAAGGGCACACTGCAGTTCACCAGATAACATATTGTAGAAGGAAACAATGCAAGGGAAAGCATGTATCTGCTACTTCAGCTTTGTACCTGTCCAGTAACTCTGTTAAGAACGATGCTCCAGGTCAAGAGAAACATCTCGATAGATCTCAGACCTGCTTCCTGTTTTTTCTCACCTTGCTTCTTTCATCACATTGCTAATATCCAATGAAATCTGAGTCTGTGAACTAAAATTCCCACATAACTTAAATAATCAACAACATCGTATCTGGCAGGCTGATTGTGTAATAAGGCATTATAGGTATTAATGCATCATTCATCTTGGCCACTTCACTAATATTCCAGAGAAAATTTTTAAAAATATAGTCTGTTCCTCTTACTGCCAAGGTTTGGAGAATAGTTTCTTTCTGTTAAAAAAAAGCTATCATATGATATCAAGCCTAAAAAGGATGAAATAAGGTAAAATTACTTTGCATATGGAATTTCTGGCACCATTTTTATCTTCTTCCCTTCCACTGGAGAGAAAGTCAAGAGTATATGGTCTCCAAACAGAACATCTATACTTCTGTAGGCAGTGTCAAGGACATTAAAAGCTCAGATTTAGTTGTTTAAGGATTTCTAATGAGATTTACAGGTAGTTCAGCCTCTACAGGATTTTGTGTGTGCGTGTGTGTCCATCCTCATTTCCAGAAGCAATGCAAAATATAATATATGATGGACAGAAAGGCATGAGGCTTCAGGATGGTAGTTCCTCCCACTTATACCCATGTCATATCTAAGGCAGGTGATGAGAAAGGACAGGGCAAGATGAGGAAAAGAGTACAATGTTTTCTAAACATCACTTTCTAAAATGAAGAAAGGAGAGCAGAAAAAGAGCTTTTTGGTTCCATTCTGACCTGGGCATAGAAACTTAGCAGGGGTTTCCTCTGTGGCTCCTTGTAATGACACTGATTGTCAGAGAGCAGGCAACAGAAAATGTTTTTGTGAAATCAGGTGCAGAAGTTAGGTGATCTAAACTGCATCAGGCTGGTCATGAACATCCATAAAGCCAGTCAGAGCTCAGATAATATTACCAGCTAGCTTCAAGGCTGCCTACAACGCTGCTGGTAAGATCCACTGGTAAAAGCTTTATTGATTGCTTTACAGTCCACTCTGGGATGTGTATTATGGTGGTTACGTTGCTACTATTAACCAGATCAAGGCATGCCTATGCTGCACTATAACCACAACTTTTACCGCAAGACAGGCCTTGGTCTCTTGGCTGAATGATTTTGTCAAGACAGAAGACAAATTCTTGTGGTTTCGGTTGTATGGAAAATTTCAAATGTTGGTCAAATGAGAAAGGAAACACGTAAAGCAAATGAACAACAAAATCAAACCAAAAGTTGAAAAGGAAAAAAGGCATAGATACACAACAATGTCAGAGTTTTAGTAAGGTATTCAAAAGAGAAGCAAAATCTGTGAGGCAAAGAACTGGAGGTAGCACGGCCTATGTGATATTACTAACTACAGTGCCCTTCTGGCATCCAAAATTATGCCAGCTATGTTCTTTTCTCCCTTTACATGGGAAAAACACGTTTGAAAAGAATTATATATTCACAACAATGTATACTACCATTTTAACACAGTTGAAAAGTCTGATGGCTACCATATGCCTCTGCACAACTAGAGTCCAGACCTCAGATTCTACCCGGAGATACACATAACTGCCATTTGGATGTACAGATAGGCTAATCCTGCACTTGCCTACCGCTACTGCCATATAAAATGCATACTGCACTAAACAGTGCCAAAAACGGGGGCTTAACCCGTAAGTTTTCTCAGAGTATGCTTAACACAAACTGATAGAATTGGGTTTCTTGCAAAAAGCAATTATGGCTGCCATTTTCTCTTAAAAAACAGGGGCCTCCCTTATTATGTTATAGCCTAGAGATTAAGTTACGTGCACCCAAGAAGTGAGAGACTGAGCTTGAACTCCCTCTTTTGCCAGAGGCAATGCAAATCTGCATTACTGGCTACAGAGAAGTCAGACTAAAAAGCATTACTTTGCAAAAGGGATGGTCATCTATTAAACCACTCTAACTTGATCAAATTCATCACATGCTCAATGTCCATCAATGAAATTGCAACGGCATGCTTACCAGTGTATTTAACATAATGTGAATGTGTTTTCCTACTTCCGCACAATATAATTTCCATTCTGTCCTCACACAGAGCTTTAAGTAAATACTCAGCATTTTGGAAGACTAGGCTGAAAAATAAAAATCTATGGAAAAACATGTCAGGAAAACTCTATTTACCCAGAAATAATTTCAGCTAATTTTACAGCCATTATGCTGTCCATAAGTAAGTATAGAAATGCAAAAATGTGCACTCATCTCTTTTATCAAACTTCTTTTTTTAAAAAAAATTGGTATGGAGAAGAAAAAAGAAAGAAAATAAATGAAGAAAGGGTGTCCAAGGCCAAATATATTTTCAGTAAGACATCATTAATCTTCATTAAATGTATGCTGGAGCTAGCAGAAATGTCTTAGCTATTTTCTGATGAATCAAGGCTAAGAAGACACCTAGCCAGTCATTACCAGTGGCCAGAACCAAAAGCAAGGAAGAAAATAAAGAGATAACATTAATCAGGAAAACAATGGGATGAAGTGGCCCTAAGACTGATTTTTTACCTTTTTGCTAACAAAACAAAAAAACATTACACAATATGATTTTAGACTCCACTAAAATCTGTGACAAAAAGCAGTGCCTCACAAAGTCACTAAAATATTGATTGCTGGATGATGAGGAGATATACCTGGGAAGTACCACTCCATATTGGGCTCATTTCTTCTACTCCTTGTTGGAAACCTACTACTACTTACATCAGGTACAGAATGTTAGGCTAGACAGATCTTTTGTCTGATCTAATACAGAATTTGTTTTGTATTCTTTCATAATAGTTTAGTTAATTTAGTTAAGGGAAGACATATATATTGATTGGTTTTGTTAGATAGAAATTGTATGGTTTTCTATTGACAGACAACGAATTTTTCCTACTAGTGAAACCCAATAGCGCAAGGGTTTTATGTGAGAAATGTGAATGACGTATATATGTGTGAAATGATAACCGATTGGTATTAACAACATTTTTTTTTTTTCAGATAGGAATGACATATAGCAACAATTAAAAATTTAAGCAGAGATATAATTCAGGCCAGATTATGGCCCACAATGTTGAGGTTTTGTGTCTCTAAATAGCATGAGTAGAACAGCATGTTTATAAAAGCCACCTAATATGGATTCATTCATGATATCTGGTTTTTTTCAGTCTTTCTTAAACAAAGTTTTAGCTAAATCTCTCAAAAAGGGAAGGAAGGAAGCAAGTTTTCAGTGACTTAAGGTTTGGGTCGTGCTTTTTTTTTTTTTCCCTGAAAATCATTAGAACTGATGAACCTGAAAAAAGTTGTACCTAAAAGTGATTCTAGTCTTGCCACAACCTGTTATTGCCAGAGAGAAATAATCAAATAGTTACTAAGCTAAAAATAATAATTAAAAAAACCCAAAAGCAGATAGATGAGGAGACTGTTGATATGAAAAAGAAATATTCTTTGAATAATCAATACAATAATGTAAAAAATGCCATTATGCAAGATACAAAGCTATACTGATAACTACATAACTTCATTAAAAATTATGCTATTTAACATAAGATAAGAATGTTAGGCTAAACCCATGTCATTGTACTGTGCCCAGATGCTACCTGCCTAGGAGCTGCACTGTGACACTGTCAGACAGAGTGATCTTAATCCATTCCCCAAATTCCACATAGCATTAAAAAGTTGCCTGTGATCCACACCAGGTAATATATTTCCCATCCAACTCTTAGCTCCCCAGAAGGGAACATCCTGAGACCTAATTATTTCATGTTTGTCCAAACCTTTGAGACTACTAGACAACGGGGTCAGGGTGCGAGCGGCTCAGTTGCTGGACAGTTCCCCGGCTTCGCTAGCAACCGCACCATCAGGAGAAGAGCTGTGATGTCAGAGAACTTGCCGGGCCAGTAGTGGTACCCAGCCTTTTTGCCATTTCACCTTTTGTATGCATTCTATTCTAAATAATGCATAAATACAGTTCTATTCTTTTCCCTATTAAAAAAAAATCACTTGATCTTTATCCACTTTTGTAGGACAGGAAGGAAGCACTGAATCTCCTTAGCAATTCATAAAGACTGGTAATGTGAATGAAGTGCACTATCTACTGGCAACATCTGTATCTTCTTTTACGCTTATTTTTGGTAAAAATTACTATTTTCATGTGCAAGCAAGTTATGATCTCTATCTCTGTTATTTGGTAGTTTTCTGAGCTCATTGCAAGCAAACAGAAATTTGCTACATAGTTTCTCAAACAGCAAAGATCTTAATTCTGAACTTGCAAGAGAGTCTAAAATTACTAACAGTTGTAACTGAATGAAATACATATTTTAGTGCTTTTCAAACTTAATTTGATGTGTAGTCCTGAAACAGTCCTATAAGTCGAATGACAGATTGGAGACATGGAATTAACTGTAAAATCAACACTTCAGTGCAGTTCCAGTAAATGCAAACAAGAATATTTTCTGAAAGGTACACATACATACATACACGTTCATAGAGAAATTATATACAGGCATTTTAAAGATGCCATTATATATTTCAAATATCTATTAAAAAACTAGCATCTGATGAAGATTACCTTTACATGCTCTGTAATTAAATACAATACCTATATGCTTATGTATAGATATCCACACAGACAGATAGAGATACAAATGGATTGACTAATCTTTCTGTCCATTGACAATTATATCAGAATATTTAAAAGAAAGTCAGAGGTAAAAATGCAGTATTCCAGCACCATGCTATTTTACTTGCCAGTATATAGCTAAATGGAAAACAGTGCAAGCAGATTTCTATAGACGTTCCTCTAAAATCCTTTTTCTTAAGCCTAGGATATAGCTTTCCTAATTTGTTTACTAAAATGCTATGTCTAAGATTTAAAATTATCTTGGCAACTCTTCTGTTTTGTGTCTTCACTTATGAAGGTTATTTTTACATATTTTTATCCTGAGGAATACTTGTTATAATCTATCCGCATATACTTTAAACTAAATATTCTGTGACGTAATAGTTTGTTTCTGAACTTTTATAAGGAAAAGTACAAATATCCATCATGACGAATGCAAAGCACTCCCTCACAAGACCAAAGCAACAGTGCATGAAATTGAACTCAAAAAGAGCCTCCATTCTGTGTGACTTCTTGGCTGACACAATTTAGATATTTATAGCTTTACGAATAGGCCACTGGAGAAGAACATGAAGCTTTTTCTAGCCAGGAAGGATTAATGAACATGTGCACCTGGTAATTACAGCATTCCATCTTTCTCAAAGCCCTCACATTGCCTCAATGGCAGAAACTATAATGAAAAACCATTGAAAATATCAATCTGCAATTCTACAAGTCATTTAAATATTAAAATGTATAATCTCTTTTCATACTTTCTATGAACTATACTAATAGTGGTATGCAAAAAATCACACATAGATATTTTCTGCTTCACGTTATTACCTGGCGTGCCTCATTTAAAATGTAAAACTCATCTGATATGAATTCAGGCTTTAACTTACTCTAGACTCAAATTAGAGAATGCATGAGAATGACTGTCAAATACTTCCTTAAGTAACAGCAGAAAGAAATATCAGCCTGGGGTAACACATGCAAATCTAAGAAGACATAAATTCCACAAGAAAAGTTTACTAGAAAATAAACGTTTAAAGAGTTGGGAAAAAACATTCTGTACTTTTTTCTTTAAAAAGGTTTTCAGAGGTATTGTCAGGTGGAAACTTTTTAGGAAGTATGCATGCTACCACAAACATTTATCTAATATGCATACTACTAGAAATCTGCAGGAGTGGGGGGGCTGTTTATTTGTTAAAACACTACCTAAATTAACTTGAAAAACACTATGCACCTCATATTGGATTTTGAGGTTAAAAAATACTGAAAAAATAATCGGAAAATATTGCAAAACATAAAACCCACTTCATCATCAAAGTAGTAAAAATTCTAATAGTGTATAAGCATTAATATTAGAATTTTCCTGTGTTATTCTGACGTTTGATATACCATTAACCTGAAGCAGACAGATACATAAATGGATGAAGCAGACCACCCCAAAGTAAAAACAGCGTTACTACTACAGGTTATTTTAAGCAAAAATTCTGAGCTGCTTTACAAGTGAAATTAAATTTTAAAAAATATTTTAGTGAAGCACTTAGCTATTACAACATTTGAATGGAAAGTCAATTATAACCTAAATGCACAGACATCTATATGGCTCTAAAAGTAGTCTTTAAAAGATATTTCAGGACAGTACAAGATTTGAGCATTAAAAATGGTCTTTTATTGTTAAAGCATACTGTTCCTTGGTTGATTATAGAAAAAGAAAAGACTCCAATAGAGAGAAGTGTGCATGAAATGCTCTCTCCAGAGTATTCAACCAAACTGACTGCAAAAAGGGGACTTCAAAAAGCAGCAAGACAAGAGACGTTCAAAGCACCTTGCAGCTTTGGGCTGCTGGCCTCTACTGCTGTTTTTAATACAGTTAGGTTTAAGTTGGGAGCAGATAAATAATTGACAGAGATATTTCCTGAAGGCTTTGATCACCACACCGTTTGTCACAAGCTCTGAAGTAGTCATTACGATGACACTTAATCTGGGGCTTCTTATTTCAAATACAAAAGCATACCCTCCCACCTATTACTCACAGACTCCTGCATCAAAACAGGAGACTTAAGATGCAGCCTGCACAGCACTAACACACCACGCTCTCCACCAGCAGATTCCTTCTCCAGCACGCCTATTTTAGCTTCCTTACCTTTAAAAGGCTGTCCAAAACCTGCTAAGCTCCTCCAGACGGTTTTAGTTCAGAGCATCCAGCAGTGCATCCGCACAAAGCTTTGCCATTGCGAGTGTGAAGAGAAAGAGCTGCTGGGATGCTGAATGGCACATCAGCCAACTTTGTGTGTATCCGTGGCTCCCTGAAAAAGCTGGACTGAAATTCGCCTCGCTTGCGGATTGGATTCAACAGCACACAGTACCAGTGAGAGAGAGCAAGGATTTAAAAGGGAAAAGAGGGGCGGGAGGGGGAAGAGAGGAAGGCAAAATCCTGCCCGTATTGGATAAGCCTTGCCTGTGAAATGTAAGCTTGCCTTCTGAGTCCAACAAATACTTGCGAAACTACTCTTCTGTAATGTTTTGATTGCACTGTGTACAACAGGAGGCCGTCATTTTAACAGCTGATATTTCAATACAGAATGTGTCAACTATTTGCATTACTAATATATTATGGAGTAAGATAAGCATTTCAGCCTTCATGTTATAATCACATGAAGAAAATGCAATATGTGAATAAAAATAATTTTAGAACTAGTTAGACTTCAATTTTACTAATTTTCTGTGGATTATTTTTGTACTAGTTTAGATTCAATTAACTATAAAAAAAGTTTCCTTTCTTCCCTACTACATACAGATATTGATGTTCCCATATAACAGCGTAGACTGTTTCACCTGCATTACTTATCGTGTCATTGTAGAAAATCTACCTATAACACCAAGTCCTGGCTTTACGTGTTTCAAGCTACATTCAGTCTAGAATGAATCAGAGAGTTTGTTAAGCTTCTGTTGGGCACATTACACCATGATAAGGCTTTCAATATTCTTCAGCAGAACACTGCTTACACTACTCTGATGAATCTGTCTAAAATGAAACATTTTTGTCTGTTATAACTAACGTTGTACATATGATATACAATAAAAGTTTAATTTATGTCTCTAGTAAGTTCAGCTTTTTTTCCGCAAATCTGGCCCTTGCCATTTTAAGAATAATGTTGAAGAATACATGCTTTATCATATATTCTTTCTCAAACCATAGTAGTGTACAAATTTATTTCTGCTTGCTGACAATGAAAATACCGTTTTCTAGTGGCTCTACTGTTTGGCACTGGCACAGAAATGTGAGGTTAGAAGCAGAAGTAAGAGTGCCAGGAAGATAAGAGGCCAGATGTACCATAGAGGGGATGACCTCATTTGGCAAGAAATGCACTTTGGATATATAGTTTAAATAGCACAGTTTATTTCAAGCAGTACCTATATTTAGTGAGGTTGGGTGAGAAGGAACGCCTCTATCACCTCCAAGGTCTTTAGCTCCATTAAAACAAGTAAGACACATAATAAAGGACAAGCAGGAAAAAGGACCACCAAGGTAACAGGAATGGCAACTTTTACAACTATCTATCTATTCAGTGTAATTTTTTGTCTTCACAAACATTGTATCTGTCTAAATGATAAGGAGTTCACATTCCAAATTTCATTGCCAATTATGAGGCGTTAAATTGGCCTGTATACGTTTTTTGGCTTCTATTGACCTCATCAAACAGCTGTGATTTCTAAGCAATCAGACTCTAATGAGTTTAGAAACAATAAACAGAAGTTAAAATGCCAGATGTATTTCATTTATCTTTTTAAAAAATGAACTCTCTTAAGATGTATATCTTGAAAATTTTAAGCTTAATACGTACAAAATGTTCTTCGGTTTTGCATGTTTTGCTAATGCATGGATGCTAATGCATCCTCTAGTGACTGGAAAGGAAAAACAATACTTATGCTCTGCCTGTGTCTTTTTAATATAGTTAGTTCCTTATCAGCACTCAAACACACTCCTGTGAGCAGCTCTGGAAAACTAGCTAGAATGCTCAAATACTTTAGCTCTCTTTCAGTCTTGTCTCATTTTATTGTCTTATAATGCAAACATCTGTAATGTACTGAAAACTACATTGCAAATTTTAAAACCAGGTAAAATCTATGCACCTAATGAAAGGAACATCTCAGAGAAATAGCTGAAATGCAGAATGTACCTATTAATTGCAGGAAAAAAATAATTTGCTACACACTCATCACAAGTAAATATCTTTAAAGCTTACAATATTGATGGAATATTTTTTCTTAAAGAACCAGATTTTTGTCAATACTTGTTAATTTTAGTTAAGATTACCAAAATACAAAAAAAATGTTACTATATTAAATACTTAAATATATTAACTGAAGGTTAGAATACAGGCTTATTGAAAGGGTTGTAAACAGAAGATAATTCTCAGCTGCAAGCTCAGTAATTAAAGTATTTAGCATTTAAGGGCTGTTAGTCCATCACCTGTCCTGTGTACAAAACTCACTGAAAGCAAAACAGCTCAGCACTTGAAATGTTTAGGTTTTTTTTTTTTTGGTTTTTTTTTTTTTTTTTTTTTT
>WAAD01031670.1:0-23310 GCA_013389945.1 Fregata magnificens
AAAGCAGCTCCCCCTCAGCCAGACCCAGTACAATAATCAATCAAATTTGGGTACTGTGTCACAATGAGATAAGATGCCAGGGCTGAAGGTAAGATTTAAAAGTTCTTTGTTTTTTTCAGACTTTGTCTTATAAATTAGTCAGAAGGGTTAGTTTTCATTTTGAGCCATTTTCTTAAGTACTTTTTTGTCTTATGTCATATCCAGGTGTATCCTAGAGATTCTTACAAAAGAGAGAGAAAATCAATTAACATTCTATCATCAGATAGCTGCTCTCTCAGTATAAAACATTGCATAGAAGACAAGTAAACAAGATAGGAAACAGAAACTGTTTCTCTTTTTAATGCTTTAGGTGAAGTTGCAAATTGAATGAGAAGCCTAACTACATGATTATATTCAGATGCTAAGCCAACAGACTTTAAGTCTCTTTGAATTGTCTTTGAAAACTCCCCAGACTTGTTTCCCAGATCCCAAGGCAAAGACGAATGGTAGATATTCTAGCAGTGTGATTTTCTGGCAAGAAAAGCATCATAAATGTTAACAAAAGCCAGGAGTTACACTAATCATGAAGTTCCTATACACAGTCAATCCAAGATCACTGGAGATGCTTTTAGCTTATTTTTCTGCGTGCTGAAAGTGTATAATGAAACAGACAGAAAAAAATAATCCCTCTTTAATCACTGAATTGCAACTATACATATGAAAAGTGTCAAATGCTATCACCATAGGAGAAAGTTTTTGATTTGCCTACTGGATGGTATAGCTCTAGCAATGTCAACTCCCTACTTTAAACAGTAAATGTACTTGGATCTGACCAACTGGAACATCTCTTTGGGAGGGAATATCTATTTGGCTCTTGCACTTCTGAGACACTTGTTACAAATCTAAAAAGTATTCACAGACTATAAATGTTCTACTCTGGAGCAGATATTTCTTCAAAATCTTGAATAATGTTAATCGGAAAAATAAGGGAAATCCCTTTTTAAGGTTGTCATCTCATCCTTGTATTGTCATATTTTGTAGAAGTGTTAGTAGGATTTGAGCAGAATGTCTATGTATGATGCTAAGCATATCCTGTGAGATTTATCATGCAGAAATAGTCCTAAAAGCCAAGAATACTCCACAGGAAATCTTATTGAGCGTTTGCAGTAGACTTGAGGCTCTCCGAAGATTCCATGTTTTGACTTATAGCAATGCATGAGAGGGTTGTTTCTGAAGTACTTGAATGTCACATCAATCAAATATTTAGATGTGAGAATACTAGCCCATGCATCTGAAATGGAGGCTAGCCAATGGGTGATTTTCCCCTTTCTATTAGTAACTGCTTTAAATAGTAATTCAGGATTAAAAAAAGAAACCATAGCTCAGCCTTCATCAACTAATTACTTTTATTGACATGCTCTGTATGAATATGCTGTGATCTGACTCCACCATTTGCCCTGTGTACTGATTTCACTGCGTCCAAAATGTCAGGGAAACATTTCCCTTGAATGTTTGTTTCATTTTCTTATGTGCGTGTGGATAAGAGCATCTCTTGAGATATAAAGTGAGCTTAAAGCATTATTATCTAGAAATACTTCAGATTTTCTGGAGTTGTGGTAGTGGTTCTAGTTAAACAGCAATTTTCAGTTGTCATCTGCATTTTCTTGGGAAAAAAATCTTTCTTTTCATTTGAGAATTTCCATGTTTGCTGTCTGGTTGAAAGAGAATTTTTTGGAAAGTCTGAGGTTTCATAAATGAACATGGTACTCCATCTACCATTATAATTTGTGCTGGTAAATGTTTCCCACCACTTTTGTTGTTCAGCCAGAAAGCTGCATTTCTTCATCCATCATGAGGGCAGAGTTGAGGTTAGGTCAAACGGTGCATGCAAAGTGTTTCTCAGCTGTTGTTTAAGCAAGCTTTAGCTATTTCTGCAGCTGATTTAGAGTTCTTAGACCTGTCTCATTCACTACAAATATAGTGAAGATGTAACCGTGATCAAGGCTGAAAGAAAATATACTGACCTTAGTTACCCCTGTGCTAAAATAATGATGGGGGGCAGGAAAGGAAAGAAAGCAGCAACAATGAATTAAAGTATAAAGAACCTGATTCTTCACTTACTTATACCAGTTTGTTCCAGTGGATTCCACCTAATTCAGTAAATTTTCTTCTGATTTACAATGGTGTGTGAGAGAGCAAAAGCAAGCTTCATATAATTGCAGAGAAAACTAAAAGGAGACATGATTAATGTTCTGCACTTCTCACGGACCACAAATAAGTTAGATTAAATACATTACAATACATTGGACCAAGGAAATGTTCAGATAAAAGGCTTCTTCAGGAAACCTAGGGTCTATAGAATAATTTGTGATTTTGTAAAAAACACTGAGCCCGTTCGTTGTCCACTGCAGTGCTCATGGCCTTTTGCTGTCAGACAGAGAACAGTCCAGCACTGTGGTAAATGTTTAACACGACAATTTTACTTTCTTCCACTTCTCCATGTAGTTTTTCACTCCCAAAGCTGATTTGCTAATGTTACTATGTTTCAACCAAGAGGCAAAATTTTCATTTGTTGGAAAAGCACTTTTTCTAACTTTGGGTTGTTTGGCAATAAATACTGTGGGAAGAGGTTGAATAAAAGACACAGTGGCCTTATGGAAAAAGAAAAAACCCAACAAATGCTTGAAAAGATCAGAAACATGTTTGAAACTGATCAGGCTCTATTATTATAGAAATCAGTGATATGAAATCGGGTATACTCTAATGCAGTTGACCTTTTTATACCATACATGAGTTATTCTGATCTTATGGGGAAGGGTAAGGGGTCCCAGTATGCTATTTGGTTCATTTAGTGCCATCCAGTCACTGGCATGGTTCTTTTTGTTTACTTCCTTCTGTACCTCTTTCTAGATGGGGCACATTCCTCTTCCTTCAATGCAAACAGTTTTTTCTAAAACTGTTTTCCCTTCTTGTTCAAGACTTTCTCCTTTATATTCATGTGACCTCTGGATCAAGACTCCTGCAATAACCATATTTATGCCTTGCAGAAATCACTTTATTAAACATGCCCAAAGAAACATCAGAATTATAAGCCAAATACTTCAAAATTTAGAGAGTGAATTAAATTTTGATATTTTACAAGTAAAAAATATTTTCATATTTGGGGTTTTTTTTGTTGTTTTTTTGAGGAGCTGGGAATGTCATCTTTGCAAGCAATTCTTTGTCAAGTAAGAGCATCAAAAATAAAAACTGAGCTCAGATAATCTCATGAGTTCAGAACCTGAAGTGTTAAAACAAAAAACACCTGAACCTTTCTAAACGTAATAAGTAGGCAGTACTACATTAAATCTGTTTTGAATTAGCCTTTTTCTTTCTTATTCGATTCTATAAAGATTTAAATTTTAGACATTTTGCATATCAAAGCTAGTTAAAATGGTAGAAAAAAATACAAGAGGAAAATATATTTTCCAAGTGCCAGCTTCTTAAATACAGAAGATGCATAAACAGTTTCAGCACACAAGTGTGCAAGTGTGGGTCCTCAGTATGCATCTTCAGAAAAAAAATCAAAGATTCCCAGTAATTCTTGTTTATTCTCACGGGTTATAGAGATCAAACAATACTATTTTAAATGGTAGGGGTTGGATTCATTGGCTTTTCCACATATTAAAGTTAGGCATCTACTTAAAATTAGTCATGTAGGCTGCCTGTCTAGTCAGTCAATATGTAGGACTGTGATATGGTATCTATAATCTGAGTAATAACAACATTGTGTTAATCTGTAAAGCACCCACAAGATGTGTTTGAACTATGATGGTAACAACCATATTAATAAAATAAAATACAGTAAATGGAAAGTAGTGAGGAAAAGTTTGTGGTGTAGATATTTTCTAAAGAATTGGCTTCTCTGTGTGTGCAGGTTCAAAATATGTAAGTAGCTGAGAGGAGTTTTGAATGTGCCACATATGCCTTAAGTAATGACCACAACATCTTGCTTTGTAAAGTGTGATGTGGAATAGGAGAATTTTTATCTTAGACAGTTAATAGTTCTTTCAGGCTCTGAATCAGCAAAATGTTTAAGAGCTGCTCATACATTCTTAGAGTTCTTGGAGCACATTGCTTTCTGCAGAGTTAGGAGTCACTGAGAGAAGAGGAAATGAGAGAAACTGAAATTTTGACCATGATCGCTGTTGAATGTCCGCAGTTCTTGGAGATGGTCTTCATACCATTGTAAACCTGGAGCCAAAGGGACTTGTGCAGTAATCCAGCCTCAATCTGGCATTACACAGACAGTAGAAACTCTCCCAGTAAACAACAAACTCGAGCTATCTCTGTGAGATAGCTTATCCTTTGGAAAGATGTTTAGTCATGAGGAAGGGCTTTCAGGTGATAAAGAAATTTTCACTTTCCTATCTAAGCCATTCCAAAGGACAAATACCACTGGGACTTTCAAAAAAGAAACACTTTATTTTGAATTTGCTCAGCTTCAACATACACTTCCAATATACCTTTTCCTACAAGATCAAAGCTGGTTGCTATCGGACATCTCTTCCTGGTATATATGCTTGCGAGTTCTTTGCAAAACTTTGCAAATTTGAGTGGAAATAAAAGAATTATGTTTATTTTCAGAAAGTGCTGATATTGGCTCTGTCTAGACTATGAAGCAAGTACTTTCTGCACTTAGGCCATGTTCCAAATACAAATAGAAAATGAAAGTTGCGTGCATAGCCTAAGAGAAACCTACAGTGTGCTTCAGTATGTCCCCCAGACTGGATCAATCAAAACTAAGACTGCTGGGCACACTGCAAAGCATACTTACCCTGTGGAATGGTTGCAATCAATAAATCCTAAGCCTTGTATTTAATATTCACTGGAGAGGAACAGCTTAAGAAGGCTAATTTGTTCCTTCATGGAGTATTAGAGTTGCATGATGAAAAAAGCCACTGGGATGTTTACTTCTGCAATCTATGAGCTTTGTTTCAGTTGAAATGCTTATGCCTTTGTTTTTGTTATTGAAGTGTTCCAGCTCATATATACTATGTACCTACCAAACTTAGTTTCTGAACAGAATTGATGTCTGCTTTTCATATTCAGTATCTCTTACGTTGTCTAGACCATAGGCAGACTTACATCTTTAAAGCATCTGTAAACTCAGCTATAAGTTCTCTCGCTATATCTGTCTAGGGAAGATTTTGGTATGTCATTGTAATTTTAAGGGATTTGATACCAATCTAATTTCAAGATACATTTAATCTGTTTAATAGAATCTATAATTTTCTGATAATGGTACATCATGAAAAAAGATTTTCTGGAATAAAAGATATAGAGTAAATGTTTTACCAGAAGGAATACAGCTTTAAGATAGGTAGACGAAACAATAGTTTTGCCTGAAGACTGGAAGAAGGAGACATAAATCAAAATGTCTAGAATATTAAACAGGGTCTGTCTCCATATAGTCTCTTAAATCCTGATTTAGTTTTCTATGAATGTTTCAAAATATGTTCAGAAGTAGCACCCAGTCTAGAAAAGGTACATACTCTTCAGCTTCTCTGAAAATCAGACCATTACTTCAGTGCAAGAAAAAAAACCTGAACAACTTTAAAAACTGGATTTTTTTTTTTGGTTGGTTGTTTTTGGTAATCTTGGAATATTTTTTCTTATTCTGAGGCAATATTAATACTCTAAGCCTGAGCATCCAACTCCTTATGTGGCATGAAATCTGAGTTCTGGGCTGAGAACCAGAGTGTTTGTTTGACAGCTCCTGGGGCTGTTAGTGGTCTAAAACATTCACCTCTTTATCCATCAATAGTCAATTAAAAGTTTATCCAAAAAAAGAGCTGTTTTGGAAAGAAGGTACAGAAACAAAACTGGTTTTAGTTGCCAATAACTTTCAGGCCAAACCTACAGCCTAAGCTGGTTCTTTCTATATTCTTCTCTGTTGCTGGAAAAGCAAAAACCTTTGTCTTCCAGCATGGCTCCCCTTTACCCAGGAATGTCACATGGCTACTCTATGAATTTCTTTTCTTTATGATCTTGTGCTCTAAAAGCACAAGAATGGTCAGAATGTTCATCTTTATAAACCCTGTTGACCAACATTATTTGCTTTCCACACCTGCACACTTTTCTAGGGGCAAATCAGTTTGGATAGTAGGTACTGGTAACCAGTGATTTCCCTGCAATTATTAATTTTATCCGAGTCAATCTTAAGTGTAATATTTGTGAGTTGATGTAACAGTAGTTATACAATTTATAGATGAAATGCATTAATCTTGGGCAAAGTATAGCCATGGGCAACCACATAGTTGGTTGGAATTCAGTAGTTAAAAAGAGGAAATCATTCTATTTGAATATGGCCAGGACACAGGGACTGCTGCATTATGTTTGTGAGCAGAGCTATCTGGAAAATTAAATGCCTCTAAATATTCATGGCCTCAGTTTAATATTGCATCAAAGGATGGCAGACAGTGGCTGATTTACCTAGCCAGAAATTCTACAGACATAGCCAAGGTTAAAACAAATTCAGTTCTTTCTTATTCATTAACTAAGTGAAAAGTATGTGACTTTGATGCTAATGCACTGCAATAAAAATGAAATCTGTGACAGTTTCCTACTGCCAAATGGACTACTCTGCAAACACTATGGAACCATCAATGAGGGTAAAAAAAAATTAGTTTCTTAACTTTAAGAAAAATACATTGACCTTGTTGAGTCTTTATAACAATTAAATGATGTATGAAATGCTTATAGTGCACAGACAGAATGTACAGAATGCATCTCTCTGTTATTTGCAGTAATATTGTCCTCAGAAGTGGCTAGAAAAGCTATCAAGCATGGAAATGCCAGCTAAAAGAAGGGAAGGGCTATGTGTATGAGGGAATTGGATCAGAAATAGCATACAACTCTTTTACTTCTTTTTTATTTCCTACCCCCCAGACTCCCCAGATGCCCAAACAAGCCAATGTAATAAGTTTTCAAGGTTGTTAAAAGGCCTTTGAAAAGCCTTGCTAAAGTAAGAAGATAAGCAAGGACACTACTGTGTCTAAAATTCACTGAAGCCCTTGTTAATGTAGTCATAGAAATATCTCTTTTCAAATAAAATATTGTCAAATTAAAATCTTTGTCTATATTTTGTATAGGACTAGGAGCAATCAAACAAGGTGAGGGCAGGACGAAATAGCTTGGGGGTTTCAGGAAAGGTGAGTTCCAGGTAGAGAACTGTATTGGATGCATTGAAACATCAAGCTTATGGAACGAGGCAGAAATAGGGAGGAGTTACCTGTTAGGTGTATACATGGCCCCACACAGAGATGGACTTGGAAAGCTGGACTAATCATCTGGAAAGGTGATTAACAAACAAGGAGTCTGGCGGCAACAGGAAAAGAATTGCATCCAGTGAGCACAGCAAATCAAGATGAGGGCCCTGATCCGGCAATATTATGTGCATGTTTAACTATACCCTTGGGACTTGTTGGATTTATAGGAAGTACTCACATAAATAAGGTGAACCGTCTGCAGAGTTGAGGCAAAGGGCCAAAGCATCTGTCCTCAATCTTATAATACAGTGATGCAAAATAAATTACCTGAAAAATAATGGAACCTTTAATTCCAGTACTCTGAGCCTTTAATTCCTCAGTGTATTATATGTGGATTCATTACAGTATATGCACTGAGTCTATTTAAACAGCTAATACAGCACGTAAAATAAACTTTTCTGATGTAGGAAATACACTCTCATCTAAGTGAAAACTGAACTCATTTTATTTCATAATCTGGTTTATGTCTTCCACATGACCCAAGTGATTACAGCCAAGTGGAATATATTTTTTGGTAATACTTGCTGTAATAGTCATGGTTTTAGTTTGTATAAACCTGAAATGTCATTACTAATGAGGAAAAAGGATTTTGTTTTTAAGCAGAAATTGTCCTTTTAAGTTAAGGTTGAAGAAACTGCATAATAATTTTTGCATGTTGATAATAACCAATCTTGATTTCTCTTGTTGGTCTGTAGTGTTTCTTACATAAAACATTGGGGATCATATCCATGGCTGACAAAGATGATGTAGTTTATTATAGCTTATTAGCGTAGAGATAATATTTAATATTGGATGCAAATCTACCTGAAGGTCAAGCCTGGAACAAAATTTAAGGGGGGTTATCAGTGGGAAATCCATCTGTTAACTTTAGGTTAATTATTTAGGAAGGATTCAAAAAATCCTTCCTGGAAAAAAAAAAAATTTCAATGCTAGATAGATATCTTGTGTAGTTATATTAATGCATACTGTGACTGACTTTTTCAATGAAACTGAGAACTACAGAAGTCAGAACAATGGTCAGAAAAATTACATTTCTTTTCCTGGAACAGTAGCTGTAAAAAGGGCTTGAGCTGCCTGGATATCTTAAAGTGGGTTAAACTCCAAAGTTTGGCAGTAGGAGTTTGAAAAACCAGCAGATCATTCCAGTGCATGTGCTGTTCCATTGTTGAATACAACGGAAAATTCTGGTCTAGAGAGAAAGTGGCGTATAATAGGCTAAGCTTAATAGCATTTGTTTATAATAAACCATCCCTTTTAAAGAGATTTTGACGGTTTTGCTGAGAATGTAGTCTTCAATATCCAAGTTTAAAGCTCTTCAATAGCGTCAGAAATACAAGTGTGTGCATGTCAGTTGTCTTTACTCTTTGCAGTTTCTGGACCTCTGAGGCTTCCATTTTCTGCTGGCTTCTTTATTTTTATTACCTTTTTTAGGGTGTATTAGGCTAGAGTTATTGCTGGTTTACTCCCTCACCTCATTGCTCACCTCAGGCCTTTGCAATCCTTACAGTCCTTTAAAATTTTATTTCCATTTTCATCAGGTGCTGGCTCTTCTCCATGCTTTAGCATTTTAGTTACTCAGGGATGCACGCTGTGAGCCAGCTTAATAGTTTGCTGCCACAGTCTGATATTCAGAGCTTGCAAGGACATGAACTGTTTACATTCATTTTTAGCAAATGCTGATGGTTAATATCTGCTCTTCTGTTAAATGGTGAGAAAATGGATGCTTTATGTTTCCCTTCCTAATTTTTATCCTGAATCCCAAAGGCTCTGCTTTATGTCCTGGGTTAATAGCCCTTCAAAATTTTAATTTAGAAATCATCTGGGCATTTGGACAGAAACCTGGTATAATTCATTCTGAACTGACATGGCTCATGCAGTGGAATACCTGCCCTAGAAACATCCTGCAAGACAGTCTACCTGGTCCAACAATTGAGAAGGTGATACTGGTCAGCACAGAGGAAGGAGTAGGAGATAGTCTTACACATGGAGACTCCCATGAAGACATTTTTGAGATCTTGAGGCACATCAGGTAAAATTTTAGCTTTGTGAAGATAGTGGAAAAACCTCTCTTTTGCTTAGGCTAGATTTGACCTGTGTTTTGGGTTAACCCTGGCTGGCAGCTAAGCCCCACACAGCTGCTCGCTTACTCTCCCTTGGTGGGATGGGAAAGGGAATTAGAAGGCTAAAAGTGAGAAAACTTGTGGGTTCATATAAGGACAGTTTAATAGGTAGGGGAAAAGCTGCATATGCAAACAACCGAAATAAGGAATTCATTCACTGCTTCCCATTAACAGGCAGATGTTCAGCCATCCCCAGGAAAGCAAGGCTCCGTCAAGCATAACGGTTACTTAGGAAGACAAATGCCATCACTCCAAATGTCCCCCCTTCCTTCTTCGCCCAGCTTTTATTGCTGAGCATGTTGTCATATGGTATGGAGTATCCCTTTGGTCAGCTGGGGTCAGCTGTCCTGGTGTCCTGGTTTCAGCTGGGGCTGAGTTAATTTTCTTCTGTAGCTGGTATAGTGCTGTGTTTTGAATTTAGCGTGAGAATAATGTGATAACACAATGATGTTTTAGTTATTGCTAAGCAGTGCTTATACTAAGTCAAGGACTTTTCAGCTTCCCCTAGTCTGCCAGAGAGGAGGTGCACAAGAAGCTAGGAGGGAGAATAGCCAGGACAGTTGACCCACACTGAGCAAAGGGATATTCCATACCATATGATGTCATGCTCAGAATATAAACTGGGGGGAGCTGGCCAGGGTGCAGTGATCGCTGTTCGGGAACTGGCTGGCATCGGTTGGCAGGTGGTGAGCAAGCGCATGACTTGTTTGCCCTGGGTTTTGTTCCTCTCTCTCTCTCTCATTGTTTTCCTTTTCATTACAATGTATTATTATTATTTTTTAAATTATTATTTTACTGTATTTTATTTCAATTATTAAACTGTTCTTATCTCAACCCACACGTTTTCTTACTTTTGCTGTTCAGATTCTCTCTCCCATCCCACCGGGAGGGTGAGGGTGAGCAAGCTTGGTTGCCAACTGGGGTTAAACCACGACACCTGGTTGTGTCCCCTCTCATCTTGTTGTGCACCCCCAGCCTACTCGCTGATGGGGCAGGGTGAGAAGCAGAAAAAGCCTTGACGCTGTGTAAGCACTGCTCAGCAGTAACTAAAACATCCCTGTATTATCAACACTGTTTTGGTCACAAATCCAGAACAGCCCCATACGAGCTACTGTGAAGAAAATTAACTCTGTCTCAGCCAAAATCAGTAAAACCTGTCATTAGAAGACTTAACATGTATTTTATATTAATTAGATGAGGCACATTGCTATGATGTCTGATAGCCTCACAACCATTTACTTTTCTTATGTCAGTCTTGTAAGGTAGGAAATGCTGTTTTCCTTATTTAACATGCTAAGAACAGAAACACTGATTAAAGTTTACTCTAACATGAGGTTCGTAGCTGGCTTTGAGCAAGTCACTTGTATTGTGTTTTGCAAGGTACATTCAAAGGCTCCTTTGCTAGTGTAGGGATCAGAAGCAGAGTGCTGACTTTACTGCGGCATTCTGCCCAAGCTCGTTTGACTTGAACTAGTTCCTTCTGAGTTAGATTTTGATATGTAAACAAATCCTAGGCTTTTGACCGATGTCATTCACCAAGCCTTTGGCAAATCAAAACTTAAATCTAGGTCCTGTCAATCTTCTCACTTATGACTGAAAAAAATAACACTGAGTTTCTTATTTGAATATTTCACAAACTAGGTGTAATGTCTTTTTCCCCCCCCTCTACCTAAGGCTAAGAGGAAAAGAGGGTCTTATCTTGGTAAAAGGTATTAGGCTTTTAATTTCACACTACGAAAAAGTATCTCTGAGGTATTCTTTTATCAGAGTCTGGGCAGCTCTGATAGACCCTGAAAATTAACATCTGAATTCCCTTAAACTTTGCTACTACTGCCAAGCAGTTTAAAAACATTGTTGATACAAAGGCTTATTAATTACTAGTATAGTCTTTGTAATTGCCTAGTCTGGAAGTTGATGAACAAAGTCATTTCAGAAAGCAATCAATTTGAAATCTAATTTGTTGGCGAAATGAACCATATAAACAAAATGCCACTTGCAGTTTGACTAAAATGAGATGTGCTTAACGAGCCTATCATCATCTGTGATATTCATCATGATGGGTCACAGTTACATAAAATGTTATAAATCTGAACCAATGCACATAAAGCTGAAATATAATATTGTATTCTGAAAAGAATAAAACATAAAACAGATGGCTGCCCCATGGAAACATCCTTAAATCTCACATGTTCTACTCATTGACTTTTGGGCAGATGAACTGAAACTGAGTAGGGCCTGGGGGGCGGGGGGAAAACAGGTGTCCTTTCTGCATTGCATTTTACCTTATTATCCATATTGGAGTTGGGATTGGGGAGGCAGAGGTTCTAGAGTTGGGCCACCAAACACAGGTCCTTTTGGAGTAAAGAGATGTCTTCTTTGTGTCTCATTTCTGTCCTTCTTTGTCTTGCACAGCTCCAGACTCAATTGTTTGAGATGAAAAATAGATTATTGCAGGCAACACAGTGGAAGCTTAAGGACTTGCTAGAATGTGGGGGTTTTTTTTAATTAGTAGTGATGAATAAGAGTTATAAGTAAAGTTGTAAGTAAAAATTATGAGATGGTTGGATACTAGAAAGATACTCAAGGGGCTAAGGAACTGACCTGCCTGAGATAATACGAAGTCTAGTTTCTATTTCTTCAATGCTTAGCTAAGCAGACAGCATGTCTCCTCCCTTCTGACTCATGACGCTATCTTTCTTTGGAATGTCTAAAACAAGAAATCTGCATTTACAGCTTTCCCATTTAATATCAGATGATTGGATGTTTCCCAGCAATCCCTTTTTAGAGAATTATTTATTAAAAGGTATCTGGAAGTCTAGGAAAAAAGGGGATTTGCTTAAATATGAAAATGCTGTCTTGTAAATAGTGAGGGAGCAAAGTCCTGTGTACAAAGAAACTTTTAAACTTTGCATGGAGCTCCAGTGCAAAGTCTTACTGTTAAAGAAGAAGAGGGAAGAAAGTATTCAAATAGGTGGAAGGAAATAGAGAAGAGGAGAGCAAATATATTTACTATATATTCATTGTCTTCTATGACAGATATTTATATGGGGATGCTTATATACCTATGGATGTATTGTTATATATGTGTATATGTGTGTTATGTGTGTGTAGACATATCTGTAGAAATGTCATATCTAATATAATGTGTATATCTGTAGAAATGTCATATATACTTACATATGTATGCATGTGTTGAAAGAGAGAGAGGTGAGATTACTCTGCTGAAGCTCTTTGTTCTGTGGAAAGATACATAGATACATTCTCCTGGTGTACAAACTATAAATAAAACATGGACAATGTTGATGAAACTCAATTGCTGGGTTAAAAAAAAAAAAGTTCTTAAAATTAATGTGTTCAAAAGAGAAAAGCAGTGATTTTTTGNTAGGTAGGAGACTGGATTGTGATCTCACTTACAACAATATAAATTCATTGGTTTCAGTTCAATTATTCCAGATTGACAACAGCGCATCAGAGCAGAATCAATCCCCTAATCACTGAAGTGTTACCTGATGGTTTTTAAGATGTGAAGAGTCTATTGATCTCTGCTGTCAGAGGACAGTATCTCAAAGTAGTGTGTGTATGTAAGTGAGAGAGACAGAACAATGAATTAAAATCAGTATTGCAAAAATATCCTTCCTTTTGCCCAGATAAATGTTTTTCAAGGAGAAAATAAATACCAAAATATAGGGGAAAACTTTTTTTTTGGCTGGAATTATTCTTTTCTTCTGTCTGCACTGACAAAAAAAAAAGGGTTTTCAGGAACATATTGAGTAATATGTGGATTAACACAGCAAAGAAGGAACAACTCCCGTCAGATTAGCTCTGGCAGTAAGCTGCAGGAGGGATGCCACCCTGCCTTTGGTACCTGAGCTAGCCAAGGGGCCCTGGAGGTATCTTATCCCACTTGGACCCCCATGGAATGGAGGCTGCTTGAGTCTGTCCACTTAGGAGATGGATTTGATACAGGTCCTGGTGAACTTCCCAAGCCCTGGCAGTTGAGACCAGTTAGGATCTTTTCAATAGAGGTAGTCCTTAGGTAACAAACTGCATGGAGACTGCAGCAGGGCATTTGTAGGTGACCCATTAACACACAAACCCCTGTCATGTCCTGTTGGAAGAAAGTCTTAGTTTTCTAACATCCAAGGGATGCTGCCAGCCTTACTTATATAGCCAGATTTATTTGCAGGAAGTGGTGTGATTAGCTCAGATTCCTATTTAATTTTGAGGAGAGTTCTTGAGGAGGCAGCTTTTAAAATTGTTTAATTGATTAGTTTTTCATAAGAAAACTAGGCTTTGTAAATTTAATGAAATCAATGAGCAGCTATAATGATGTTTTTCAAAAATTGTTTTTTCTAAGCAGAAGTAAAGAAATTTCTAAAAATCATTATGCCTAATTAATATTCCAATAAGAGCTCCATTGGCATGTAACACTGTTTGAAATTGACCTATGCATCTCTTGGTTACTCTATCACCTAGCACAGTACTGGGAAAAGGTATTCCTTTGCTTAGGGTTTCTGCCTCACACCTTTTGAAAGCGAGTCAGAGACTAGAGAGAAATTTGTTTTCCAGAGAAAAAAATAATAAGAATGTAACACTCTGCCTAGTGGGGTTGGAGCCAAAGAAGATTGTGTTTGAAAAGCTGAGTTAACATCATCTTGGATAGGAAAGTTTAAAAGTGAGTTGACAAAAATAATCTGTCTTTAAAGCTGTGTTCCTTCACTATCACATCCCTAAAACTGGTGCATTTTCTGCAGGTACAGCTAGCTTCTCAGCTGCAAATCCTCAAGGAAGCTGGCAGGCAGCTGGAGGCTCAGCTGAACCCCAGCCATAAATGAGTACAGTTTGAATGGTTTCAGCAGCATTGTCTCTCCTGTTGTGTTTATTGCACGTTGTAAGCAGCACTGCTTGGCTAAGCCTGCAAATACTAAATGGAAAAACTGAGAACTCAAGACTACTGTATATCTGTATTTTCTGCTGAAACTGAGAAGGTTTTATAATGAGGGTATACCAATAGAACAGTGGAGCAGAATTGATCATTTCATATTCCTCAAATGATTCTACTCAGGGAAGACTAAATTAAGGAATTTCCTGTCTTAAGAGTAGGAATTTAATTAGACTTATTGCTGTACCTAGCCTTCTTGCACAATTTCTCTAATTTTCGAGTAATAAATATTCTGAAATGCTTTCTTGCATGGGCT
Organism: Fregata magnificens; assembly: GCA_013389945.1. Classification (NCBI taxonomy): domain Eukaryota; kingdom Metazoa; phylum Chordata; class Aves; order Suliformes; family Fregatidae; genus Fregata; species Fregata magnificens. Next base: position 14,608 of record WAAD01031670.1, read on the forward strand.
GCTTCATAATTATAACAACTATGGGAATAAACAGTTCTGTTTAATTTATGCTAAGAGCAAGGGCATCAGTGGCAGATAGGCAGATATCAGAAATACACCATCACCCTGGTATAGACAATTAATGCTTTTCCTAAAGTACACGAGAGCAATTTATGTGCATTAGTCCATCCTTTCCTAATTTAAGGTTTATGATCCTTGTAATATCAAGATATATGAATCTCAAGGATTATGCATGTCCTTGGATCAAATTTCTCAATAGTCAATGAAGTGTAACAATTAATTATAATAAATAATGCAAGTAGAACTCATGACAAAAAGCTGGGTCAGTAACTGAACAAAATGGACAAGGCTTCTACTCAGCTTACTTAATATGCAGAAATATAAGAACAAGGAATTTACTACAAAGAATTATAGGTCCATCTGGCATGAGAATGAGGAAACATATTTTCACAATGTCCTTCCTTACACATTGACAAGGTTATACAGCTTGTCTGAGATAATTCTGTTCTTTAACTAGCTCCAACTCTAGCATCTCATGCATCAAATGACGGCATAACCCTTGCTTTGCTGCTTGATAGTACTGGTTATGAAGTGAACTTTAACATCTGTTTGCAGTGTGTGATCTGTGTAAGCCCTGAGGTTCAGTTGCCCTAGTCATTTAGCTTGCATTCAGATCATGATGATGGGGCTTCTCATATTAGAACATGTGTCTTAATGATACAAGAACTCTGCACATTGTCCATAGTGACAAAAATCCAAAGTTCCTCTTACAATTTACTTTCTTTGCCCATCACTTCTTGTGTTTATACAGAAGACTTAAAAAGTCTGTCAATGGAAGTGCTTGACCCATCTGTACATGTTAAAAAGGCCCACAGAACTGCAGCATCACAATGTCAATAATAGTATGAACATGAAAGACAGCTCACTCCATTGTCAATGCACTTTAATTAAAACAAAACCTAAAGATACATATCCAGAGTTTCAGTCATTCTTGTGTATTGCTACACATTAATGCCTCATATACCAGTGCAACAGATCTAAGACCTGATATGTCAATGCTGAGGGGGAGAGTCCCTGGATGAAGTCTTTACTGAGACCAACAAAACGCAGTTGGTACCTAAGTGAAATAATACTTGCTGTTATTTTTAGTTTTCTGGTTGATCCCAGAATTCACTTTAGAAACTCTCCTTCCATATGGTAATAGCAAGTTTCAAGTAAGTAAAGGTCTGGATAGGAAGTGAGCACACATTTTCTGGATATTTTCTAGGATGTTTTCTAGCTTATTACTAATCCTTCCGACCCATTTAGCGTTATGCCCCTTCACTTGTAGACTGCAAGTAGAATAGAGACACTGTAATAGCGATCAGCAACTTGAAATTTTGAGAATGCTTTAAAACACCTGTTAATTCATCGCAATCATGGATGCCTTTTTATTGTTTTATTTATTTTCTAGTAGTTCTAAGCAGCCCCAACAAAGATTAAAATTCTCTGATTTCTTCCTTTTAACTGAGGGAGTCATGAACCATATCCTTACATCAAGGATAAGACATTTAGAGGCAAAATCAACTAGTACAGTAATACAAAAGTATTATGTCACTTTTCTTTTCCAAGCGCTATGCTCTGAAGAATTCACAGTAGAAACGTTTTCAGTAAGACTAAATCTCATGGAAGCCCCTGTGCTCTGGTAGTGTTAGAGACGCTTGGATGCCTCAGTGAAATTTATCTCCTTTTTAATGGAGAAGGTTTATTAGCCTGTGGTGTCCTGGAAGGAAGACTTGTTCTGGAGACAAGACTTCTCTCATGCAGAAGTGCTGTGTGATGGGTGGAGTTTGCACCTAGCACCTGGAATCTCTGAGTTCTAATTCTGGCTTATCTTCTGTTTTATCTCTGGACATTAAAACTGGCTAAATCATGGTTATTTCTCTGCTCTTCCACTTGTTTAATGGATATCATGCTACTCCCTGTTTTGATGCTGTGGGTATTCATGAAAATGAATGTTTGTATGAAATTTTGTTCTCGAGGAATGTGAAACTTTCTGTATTATTTCACTGAAGAGCATCACCAACATGTTCCTAATCCATACAGATATACATTATACCTAATGCTTTTAAAGCTGGCAGTATCATGTGTATGAATAAATGTTTTAAGTATAAAGAAAATAAAACTTGGGAGTTCTGTCTAAAGACATATATTGGCCTTCTGGGACTAATATTCCAGGCTTTGTCTACAAAATAGCAGTCTATTGATCTTGAGTTCCTTCTTGAGATCTGATTTTTCACTTGCCAGAGCAGAGCTACTGTTCTGTTTTATTTATACACTCCAGGGAAGGCCACAAAAATATAATTTGGGGAAAAAAAAAAAAGAAAAACCTTTCTACTTGCAAGTCACATTTGGTTAACTTTTGTGAGTCACATTTGATTAACTTTCCCCCTGTTCAGATGCAAATGAGTGTCAGTATTTGTTTATTGAAAATAAAAGCAACAAATTACTGTGCTTTGAAATTTTGATTTCAAAGTAAGATTTCTGGGTGTCTTCTGTAAACACACACACATTAGACATGGTACTTCCTAAACTGCAAAATATGAAACCAAATTTTCAGACTGTGTTTGTGTAGATAAAAGAGTAGCCACAAATGACATGAGCTTAAAGCTGTTCAGATCTATAACTTTGATATGAACAAACAAAAAATGTGCTGGCTTTCAGGCTTGTGAGGTACATATCTAAGGAAATCTATATGTGTTGTCTTCAGTTCACAGCCAATCTATTCTTTATCTGTTGCCTAAGTGTATTCTGGATTCATTAAATATTTGGGAGTTGGATAAATTAATTGCTTTGAGGGTCCTTTAGTGTTCATTATAACATAGCACACAAATTTTGTACTGACTTTTAAGCACCAATGTGCTCCGTAAGTCAGAATCATAGAATCATAGAATGGTTTGGGTTCGAAGGGATCTTAAAATCGTCTCGTTCCAACCCCCCTGCCATGGGCAGGGACACCTTCCACTAGACCAGGTTGCTCCAAGTCCCATCCAACCTGGCCTTGAACACTTCCAGGGATGGGGCATCCACAACTTCTCTGGGCAACCTGTTCCGGTGCCTCACCACCCTCATAGNGTCCATGTCCTCCTTATGTTGGGGGCCCCAGAGCTGAACGCAGTACTCCAGGTGGGGTCTCACGAGAGTGGAGTAGAGGGGGACAATCACCTCCCTCAGCCTGCTGGTCACGCTTCTTTTGATAGAGCCCAGGATACAGTTGGCTTTCTGGCTGCAAGCGCATACTGCCGGGTCATGTTGAGCTTCTTGTCAACCAGCACCCTCAAGTCCTTCTCCTCAGGGCTGTCTCAATCCATTCTCTGCCCAGCCTGTATTTGTGCTTGGGATTGCCCCGACCCATGTGCAGGACCTTGCACTTGGCCTTGTTGAACTTCATGAGGTTCGCATGGGCCCATCTCTCAAGCCTGTCAAGGTCCCTCTGGATGGCATCCCTTCCCTCCAGCGTGTTGACCATACCACACAGCTTGGTGTCGTTGGCAGACTTGCTGAGGGTGCACTCAATCCCACTGTCCATGTTGCCAACAAAGATGTTAAACAGCACCGGTCTCAATACCGACCCCTGAGGAATGCCACTCATCACTTGTCTCCACTTGGACTTTGAGCCATTGACCGCAACTCTTTGACTGCGACCACCCAGCCAATTCTTTACCCACCGAGTGGTCCATCCATCAAATCCATGTCTCTCCAATTTAGACATGGATGTCATATGGGACAGTGTCAAATGCTTTGCACAAGATAGTATGGTGAGAAAAAAAAATGGTAGCTGGTAAATAGTATATTGTATTCCTTGAAATACTTTGTGCTTTAGGATCTATTTTGAAAGGGTTTTAAAAGAGCATTCAGCATTCTAAAGAAAAGTGTTCACATTTTGCACACTTTGTATTCACTTTTTGTGTATGCACACACATATCTACATCTACACACATATGTGTGTGTATATATATATATGTGTGTGTGTATATGTATATATAAATTATTTGCTCAAGCCCAAAGATTGATGCACTAGCAAAGCCATGAAAAGAACTGATGTCTCCTAATTTTAATGACACTTCTCTCTTCAGTGAACTACACATAATAACCTCTGGCTTAGCTTCAATTTTTGATATTAAGCAGACAGCATTGAACAAGATTACTCAGTCTAAATTACATCTGATTCCCTAACATGTCCTGTCATTAGATACTATTGCATAAATAGCCAGTTGCACTTTTACCCACAAAGATGATTCAAAGTGTACAGTTACTAAACGCTCATGAACATTTCATAATGGAGAGAGAGGCAAGTCTTCTATTAAAAAATTTATAGTACTAAAGGTGATTTTTTTTTTACTGGTTCTCTTAATCTTTTCTATTCCATGATACGTTTCTGGCTTGATTTAATATAAGGCAAAGTATAGATTCAATGTTCTAGCTCATAGATTCTGCTAGCTCTCTATTTTCTTTCAAAACATGTTCCAAGGCTTCTGAAGTGGTTTGGCTGATGTACCTATGCTGTTATTTTGAAATCTGTTCTTCACCCCACTGCAATGCCTAAAGCATGTAGGTGAATACATTTACTCTAATAGGCACATTTAGCAGATAATAGGCTTGACATGATGTCCTTAAGTAGAAGATGTTTGGAGTTGGTTATTCAACAACATGACCTCATAAGACACAATCTAAAAGCAACCTTTTTTCCCCAGTTGAGCATGCATTCATAATTTAGCTTGGTTTCGGTACAAATGCTAATGCTAGTCTTTAATAATCTGACATGGTAAGAATATTTAGTCTCTGAATTGCTCCTCCTGTATATTACAGCTAACCCTGAGGTTAGGTTGCTTGGAATTTTTAATAATCCTTCTGGAAACTGTTTTATAAGTATTAGTTTTAGAAAATTGATTTTCCACAAAGTAAGTGTTTTATGACTGTGTTGCATTATCGATCACTTTTCACTAACACGTAAACAAGCAAAATTTTGCTTTTCCAAGTTTATTCTTTATTTTGAGTTCAGTTTACAGGTAGAAATTTCTGCCACTTCACTCAATGCCAATACAGACTTTTTATTGAATGGTTTGTCTATCCACATGTCAAATTGACGAGAAATCCATCACGACCTGTAGAAGGGTAGGCTGTACTGTAATCAAAGCTTGTTATTTCAGTGTTTGTCTTAACATCCAGTTGAAATAATAATTTGGTTAAATTCTTTGCCTTTCTTAAATGGGATTTTGTTTTTAAGGAAGCCTGGAAATTATTTCCTTGTCTTAGGCATGTAGTAATTACACCATGTGCAGAAGATATCTAAATTTGCTTATTCTCAGCTAGTGTGAGTGATGATGGCAGAGTAGCTACACAGATATTGAATAGTTAGCCAAAGGTCATGGGCAGGACTGTGCCGACTGTTTTGAAGCCTGTGCCACTTTGTTATCATGATGCCATTATCAGAGATGGCTGGTCATAACCTATGGTAGCAAAGTAGATGGATGTTTGCAGTCACCAGATTTTCTCTATGTGTATGTGAGCCTGTGGATGTAAATCCAAATCTATCTAGTAGATGATATCTATTTAGTGAGAAAAAAACCTGCTAGCTTTTTACTGTTTGCCACTTCTGTTCACAGATAAAGGTATAAAAAAATGAAATGAATCTCTCTGGGCTTTCTTTTCAGTTTCTTTTCATGTCAATTTAAAGCACAGGGTAAATTCTTCCTTTAACAATTGCATTAAAAGCAATGAGAAAGCAAAGAAAATATAAAGATTCAAGAACAGCATCTACCTAACAGAAAATTGATTATTTTGCCTGGTTACGAGGCGGAAGGAACACTAAGGAATTGACTGACAGAAATGGTGTTTGGAGGGTTAAAAAGCAGTGCTGAACATGAAGTGACCACATTTTAAAATGAGTAACGAGGATACATGCTAAGAATGGACTTAGTCTGTGGTGTAGGGTTTATTTGGAGGTAGATAGAAAGGCTCATGTGGAGGGGTATAAGAAGCTGAGTTATGAGATGAGGAATGAAAGGGTTTCTCTCATCACCTTCCTGAACCAAGTCCTCATTCCTTTTCAGTTTCCTGCCTTTTAATATAGAAACTAAATTATTTTAAAGAAAGGGATGAACATGTCATTCATCTTCTGGTTTCCTTTTTAATCTTCTATTTATATGGTTTGTATTACTGTAGTATTTCCTAGTTCAAGCCCTTTGCTATTATTTTTATTTGAGCCTGGTGGCTTTTTGTGTTTTAAAGGCTTTTATTCCAGTTACTTTGAATTCACTCTCTTTCCTTTCCCAAGTTTTCCATCAAAACCTTCCTGAGTAGGTTTGTTTCTTTGTCCTTTTTCCTCACAGTGTTCCTTAATTGTTCTTTGCTTCTTTCCTTCAGCTTAGCTGTGATTGTTCATTCCTCATCCACCCACTTACTTGCTTTACTTTTCTCCTCATGCTAACAATCGCCCACGTACATGGTTTTATTTCATTCACCATTCTGTCTCTTTCCTGTTCAGCTTAGTCACCCACTAATTCATGCCTTATTCTGCCTCACACTTGTAGTTGCTCATTCACTCCATTTTAGGGATCTGGGGGAAATGCAAAGAGAGTAAATGTAAAAAGGAGACGTAAAGAGCGAGAAGGACATAGGCTGTGAAAAGGGTGTAAGTGAACTGTTGAGGAAGAGGCAAAGAGATAGAAAAGGAAATCTGCTAGAGTGAGAAATTTTTGGGGTGTCAGGAAAGCAGTTACCATTGGGGTGAGTGTGTTTGGGGGAGCAGATGGTGGAAAGGAGAGTTTTGGTGTATGGATAGATGGAGTGGAAAATTGCTGTTCCAAAGAACTTCAGTCTCCTCTGGGATGAACTTGATGTGTGAACTCTGTGTGGCTGAGCAAGTTCAAAAGCCTTTATTTTAAAGGTGATGACTGACTTCTAGCTTTTTATCTCAAAATTTTGAGCGGTCATTCTAAAAAACTGTCACAAGACTGTCATGGTGAACACCAGGAGAGTCACCAGGTGTTTCTGTTCGTTATCCCATGTAGACCTTATTTATGAGTGTATGTTCCCTTGGAGCGGTACTGAAACATATTGCACTATATCAAAACAGTGAATGATAATTCCCAAATCTTACTGCAGTTTGAACTTATAGGCTATAATCATCATCACTTATTGCATCTCAAAAAAGAGCCGCCTTCTCAGGGAGAAGCAGGCTTGGAAGTTTGCATCTTGCATGCTAGCAAATGATATAAAATGGCCAAATACACATAAAACTGAGGCATGTCTCATGGAATACACAGAAAAATGCAGCAAAATACTTTCATGACATTAAATAAATAAAAATTACATATATTCTCTAAATGTGTGGAATAAACATGCAAGAAGGATAAAATTATAGGTAACATGCTGTGCAAAATTTCACTGAGCTGACGGGCATTAGTATGACTAGGTAATATTTCAAATTTATCAGGTAATCCTACAGCCGCTAAAGCATAAATTTATTTTAAATGAGTCTTTACAAAAGCTATGTGTGTTTATATTCAACATTAATTTGCTGAATGAAGGAGAGTATTGTAGGAAAAACTGTGACCACGAGATGGCAGAGTTCCCATTCAAACCTGAAATGTTTTTAACAGAACTGCACATAGAATTAAAAAAGCTTACCCTGAACTTTGTTTATTGCGGCAGCTATGATATGACACTTCTGATCCAAATTTCCATTTAATTTTGCAAAACACGTGAATTTATGAGAAAGCTGTTTTTATGTTTCAGCTGTCTTGTGTATTTTTGACCCATTCTACCCTCCGTCACCAGTAATACTGCCATTTTTCTGACACTTGTATTAACCTATTGGAAATGCTGTTTTAAAACATAAATATATTTATTCAAAATAATTGGCATCAGCCTATGTTGTTTTAGTAGACTGAGAAATGTGGAGAAGACATATACATTTTCTGAAATTCACACAAAATAATAATAAAAATATTTCCCATGGATGTTGCCCTGCAGACAGTTTGATGAGTATTAAAGAACTTCCATTTTCCCATGCAGCTAGACCTTTCCTCTGTACAGTGGAGAATCCAAGATACTTTTGTCTGACACCTTTCAAAACATCTTCTCTTTTAGAGCATAGTTCATCAGGGTGAGATTTTTTAGAAGGCTTGGTGTTGGCTGACCTCTCTGTCCAGGCAAGCAAGGTTGGCAGTTCTATAGTTTTTTGGGATGGGAATCATAATACTGTGTGTTTCCGTTATGACTCACCTCCTTGGTTTATACAAATATGCAGAAATCTCAGTTTTCATTTAAAATAAATTTTTCTAGCCTTGAGGACTATGGGAGAAAACACTTGGAAAACAGATTGGTAAATGNATATTTTAAAGGCAGTCAATTTTTTTGTGGCCTGACTATAAGCTTTTCTTTTTTTTTAATGGTATGACTTAAAGCTGTTATTGACGTCAATGAGTTTTGCCATTGACATCCAGTGAATTGAGGCCAAAGCTGAGCATTTTTGAAACCCCCCAAGTACATTTTTAGAACAAACAGAAATCTTCCTGCCTCATGTTGAACATCAGAAATAACTACAAGTGCTAATACACTGATTATAGGTGGAAGAAAACCTTTTTTCTGTGAACACAGGAGTTATATTTCCCCTTGCAAGGAGGAAACACGCTCTCAGTTATACAATAAACAATACAG
>WAAD01031671.1:0-34854 GCA_013389945.1 Fregata magnificens
TAAGAGCAAACCTTCACATTCCTCACTTTGTCTACACTGCTTTATAGAAGTTTGGTTTTGTGCTTCTTTATTCCTGATAATCTTAGGATTTTTCTCCAGAGTCATATTTCTAAGCTCATCTCGCCCTGCTACATGTTCCTCTGTCCTCTGATATACCTTATTTTCATGGATTGTGTATGCCTTTGGAAGTCTTATCCTAAAAATGGTCTGCATGTTGCAGTGGAAATGCTTACTTTTTCTAAATTAATTTCTTTTTGACATATCTGACAAACAGATTGCATGGTTTTATTAACTAACTCTCTGTAATTCCACTGCATATTTGAGAAATTTAATGAATTCAGTTGAAGCAGACTCCCTTGAGTGTTTCCCTTTATTTTGTAAGACTACAGGAAAGACCAGCCTTGACATCTTGTTAATCTATAAACCCCCCAGACACTTAACAGTTGCAAGAGCTGCTGATAGAGAAGTTATCTAACATGATTATCGAGACAGTAATATTTATTATCTTGGAAGCCTTCAACAGCAACATAGATGATGTCCCCATATGCCTACTGAAATTTTCACGAAGGTTTCCTTCAAACAATCTGACTCACACATTCATATATAGCTTTATTTACTTGAATGCCTGAACAGGACATGGAACACAGTTGCCTCCACAGTTTCCTCTCACAGTAACAATGAAGTTGTCAGTCAGCAGAGAAGGCTTCTGAATAATGGAGGAAAAACTTCCACAGGTGAAAAGAGAGAGACCATGGACCTTAATGTCATGAAAAATAAGAAACAGCATCAAATTGATTACATTCCGACTGAAAACATTTTTCGCTTATTTTTCATGCAGAAGTTCTTCACAAATGCTGGTTAAAGGATCTGTAGGTAGCAGAGAATGTATATGGCTGAGCAACTGATTGCCTTTATTTGTTGAAAGTGAGGCTTTTATGTCCATCCACTTCTTGTGATGCAGGATGGGGTCACCTGGATCATGAGAGTATCCCAGACAGCCTCATTCATCATGACTTCAGGCATCTGTCTTGACTATTTCAGACCAATATCTCAGCAATAAAAAGCAGGGCAATAAAAAACATAGAATGGCGTTAAATTTCAGATATTTTTAATCTTATGTACATTTTAAAAAATAAAACAAATGCCCTAATGCTTAACCAAAACATTATTAATTTCTTATTTTTTATCCTAACCTGAAATATATCACAAATATTTCCTATTGTAGACAACAGTATTATTTAATTCCAGCTCTAGAAAAAAAATCAGAAAGAGAAATAGTTAGCACTTTTTCACGTTTAATTCCTGCTTATATGTTAAGAGACCATGAATAATGAGACCCAGAAAGGGAGGCGAATGGAAATACTGTTGTGAAGCTGTGTATCTTCATTTCATTCAGAAGAGGCATTCCTGGTTACATCACTTTGTGATGTGGACCACTATCTAGAAAATGCTCAAAATGCAGTACACATTTCCTTATACCCAGGAATTTCTTATCAGTTTGACAATAATGCAATATTAATATGAAGTGATGACACTTGCACTGTGCAGTGCTATTATGTCTTCAAAATAATATTTACACAAAAATTAAACCTCATTTAATTTTACAGGAAGGAATATTTTAAAGGTGTGTGTGTATGTCTAGGCAAAGCACAATATGGGACTTAAGTTTGTTTATTTTCCCACAAATTAAAACCAAAGCAAGCAAACTTGTGTTACTGGAATAAGTTTAGGCTACAGAAAATTTCAGCCAAGAATATTGCACCTGTCAACTGCTTTTCATTTCAGGGAATTAATCAAACTGGCTGTTCAGAGAGTTTTTGAGAATGTTCATTATTTCAGCTATTAATTTTTAAAAGCAGCAAATGTTGCAAGTCAACAGCATCCATAAAAAATGATTTATTGTGCAATTTACCTCATGCTACTGGAAGGAAAGAGAAGCGTTTGTATATCTACTACTCCCCCTNTTTATAACGTGTATTTGGTGTGTTCACCTGTGGGTTCCATAAAGAGAAGTTTTACATCATTTAGGCAAACTTAGCTAGAGGGAAGCTTCTGTTAAACACCTGACTTAATGAAGCTTCTTGCTGCAGACTCTAAGCATCCTGTTTGCCTTGGAGGGGAAAGATATCTCAAATTTAGAGATTTCATCTTATCAGACACACTAATTCACAGCGTCCAAAGTATGCGAAATAAGGCCTTTATGCTAAATATGGTTTACAGAATGGTGCAACACAGTCACCTGCTACAAAAGTACATCTTGTGAGCAACTTCAGTCCCTGATCCCACTATGATTTATGGGAATTCAGTTAGGGTTAGGATTCAGCCTCTGCTTCTTTAGGTGATGTAGTATAGCCTTGACTTGAGGGCTTTGTCATTTGTGTGTCCATGGTAAAAGTGACAGGCAGTGAGGACCCCTGCTATTTTATACAAATTAGATTCACTGTGGGGATCCCTTCCCTGAACAGCAGATATAACACACAAAGTCTGTGCTCCTGTAACACTGATCTGACTGGAGAGCGTTGGACTCGCCCTCCTCATGCAAGGGTCCAAAAGGGAAAAAAAACCCCAACCCCCACCCCCAACTGTTTCAATAGATAACTCCTGAACAGATTTTCTAAGAGATTTAAAGGGAAATGGAGACTTGAAGTACAGCACAGACCTTTGAAAAGGTTATTAATAATTCAAGAGAGACATAAATCAGACTGAAAATCTTGACCATCCGGGTAGAGGACATTACGCAGTTCATGAAAATGCCCAATATTATTAAAGAAATGGTAGATCTTCTCAGTCCTTTAAGATTCTAAAAGTGTGGATCTGAGGATCAAAGACCTACACTAACATGATGAGAAGGAAAGACCATATAACATTTTTATAGTGTTTGTCTGCTTGATAGCTTTGCTCAGGAAAATATTAACTTACTTTGGCCTTTCATATCTGAAATATAGCCCAGATTATGAAATGAATAACATCGCATGTGCTTTGACTGGAGAAATCCAGAGTGTGGGGACCAGTATTTGTTTTACAAATCCTTTTAATATTACATATCTAAATATTTCACAGATAAAAAAGAGATGAGAGATCATTCAGATATACTTTTTAAAAAGAAAAGACAGTGTGAGATGATATTTCCTGAGCAGTTTTACAGGAGAGAATCACAAAGAAAGTAAGGCTTTTATGTACGCATTTCCCACACAATATTTTTACTTCCCATTAACTTCTTATTAATAACATAAAGTCCCTAAAAACCAGAGAGCTTAGGCTGTGTTACAAGACCTTTATAGAACTATTTATGTGTCTTAGCTTCAGGCTTTCATATAACCCTTGGGTGGGCATTCAATGACACCAAAACACACCTGTAGGGGGCTTGTGGATTAAGTAATAAGTGGCGAGTCCCCTGTTGGGACATTGCTCTTACCATTATCATCTTGATCCTCAAAAATATTCAAGCTGGTAATGATTTTATGCTACCTACTGTGTAAGATTTCAGCTTCAGTGTAACATTTAATAAAGCATTATCTGTGGAGTTCAGTGGTGGTGTATCGATAAGAGTTGCCTTTGGAAGACTTTGTGAGGCTAAGCAGTGGTGGCTGTGTAACACAAACATGGGAAATAATAATGAAATAAAAACAAGCCACATGATATGCAGAGATAAAAGTTCACTGCAACTAATGAAGAAAAATAATAGCAAAAGGAAAAATATTGTAGAAACAGAATGCAAACAAGTAAAGCAATAGCAAAGAAAACAGACAAATAACAAGAGCAAACTAAGAAATGAATAACAAATAATAAAACAATAACAAATAACGAACAATAACAAACTAGACTTCAGAAGTAATCAAAGTGAGAAAGAAAGGAAAAGCGTGTATTATATAAGAAGCAGATTAGTGCTGTGTGCTCTTGGGATCAACAACTCAAATTCCTTTCATAGGTAAAATGCGCTAGGGAATATTTTTGCCAAAGTTTTGCACATCACAATAAACACTTCACAGTTTGCTGCACTAATTGTTCATCAAGAGAGACCTCAGAATTGCTAACCTGTGGATTAGCATGCAGGTTCATGGAAGGAGTTCGATATGGGGAAATACATAAGCTGCTTTGTGTTTATCTCAAGGCATGGTGAGTATTCAAGGGAATCTCTCCATTAACTTCAGTGGTCTTTGGATCAGGAAGAGGTAAAATGTACACACAAATGAACAAACAGAAACCATATATTTACTTTTTGTGAATGTTGGGTTTCTTCCCTCTTCCTGTGAAAGAGATGTCTGTTTAGCACTGGTCAGAAAAAAAAGATGGAAGAGCTTTCCACCTGTAAATACGGTTTCTCTGAAATTGAAATGGTTTGCAGGGGTATGCACATCCAATTGATACTTTATTTTGGCAAAACCAAAACCCGCTTTTTGACATTCTTAGAACAAGATGGTTTAATTTCTCCTTTGAAATTACTAAGCTTCTATTCTGTTATTACATGTATTATTATTCCACTATATTTTGAGATAATTCAAAATCATATTGTAAGACTAATTTAATCAAAATGAAATGTTTTGACTGATCAAAATCAATTTCCAGTTATTTCAGAATTTTATTTCATCAAGCAATATCTCCACCCCAAGTTGAAATATAGATTTAAAAACTCAGTATGCTGCATGAAATACTCATCCTCTGCATGTAACTGCTCCTATTATTGTGCAGTCTTTAACAGTGACATCTTCAGAGAATAAGCATTTTAGGAAAAACACCTGGAAAAACATTATATTTCTTCCACACTTTTTGACCTTGAGGATATGACAAGAGCACCCAGAGAAAGGGCAATCTCAGAGGGAGACAGGCAGGGGAGATAGCAGCTTGTGAATGAGATGATGTAGCTTTCCATCTGCAAAGAAGTTGTGCATTCTGCTACTGAAGAAGCATGGGAACGAGAGAAAGAGAGAGAGAAATATCAGCATTTGGCCAGTCTCCCACTAACCCATTGGTCAGGGCACTCTTGACAACTGTCTCAATTCACAGTTTTGATGGTTTCCTCTTCCCATGCCACTAGGAGAGCCAGAAACAGCTCTTACCTGCAAGGAGATGCATCACGTGATCCACATGCCACTGGAATGGGCACTGCATTTGTATGCCACAGCTGGTGGTCTCAGAGGGGTATCCGTGATCTCCTTTGTGCTCCACCGATTTCAACAAACCATCAGCTTCAGGTGGGACTAGTCACACTGAAAAAATCCTGGCCTTCTCTACCAACTTCCACAGCTGGACGTCCAAACTTTCTTGCACACGGCAGCAGCATGCCCACTTCATGCCACATATTAGTGTCCTTCAATTATTGCTGTGAAGGAAAGGTTATCTCACAGAGAAAAACACTTCAGCTGAGATTTTAGTACACTTTTTGTTTTCTGTGTTTGAAATGCTGTCTTGGCTTCACAAAACTTACTCTTTTAAGACATTGGATTTTAATGACATAAAAAAGCACTGAGCCAGCTGTCACCATATTACAAATGTGAGTTTGAGAGCAAAACCAATGAGAGTTTGAATCCACCAGGACTAGAGTTATTGCAGAAAAGGTCTAAGGTCTTCTTTCTACACTGCTGACTGTGGAGGCATTATCAGATTGTAGTCAGACATTTTTAAAACAGTGAGGAAGGATATAATATTGAAATGATCAAGGAAATTATGTTTAGATGACCCTAACCAGCCCCAAAGAGAACCCCTTTCCTCCTTACTCTCCACCCTCACAGCCACTGACAGGTTTTTTTTTCTGACTTCAAATGTGGCAAAGTGTTTACAGCCCTGAATAAAGCAAACCAGCCAGGTAGCTAAGGGCATATTGACAGTGCAGTGGAGCACTGCATCCACCTGTGTTAGCTGCAGAATAAAGAGCACTCCAGAAACATCTCGCTTGGTTTCTGCCTGACCTGAATAACAAAGTCCAGATTCCCGGGCAGAGCCTGGTGCTGCCCATTATTATCCCAACATTGTTACCTGGGGTCCAAACTCCAGTTTGCCAAAATTTGCACTACACTAGACGGATTTGTCAACCAGAGTAATGCTGCCTCAGGTGTCTTTGACCTATGGTCGAAAGCTCAAATGGCCAGGAGTTAGAAGGACAAAGGTTTTTCTTTGCATTTATAGCCGAACTTCTAACTTCTCAGCCGCTGAACTTCTGTTTTAGAGAAACACAAAAAGATTTAGGTATCTTTGCTAATCTAACACTATCTTCCACTTTCTTTTGTTTCACAGAATTGAATGAGAATGTGTTGAGGTCAAATGCTGGTTATGCTAAAAATTTTTCTGCTGAACCATGATACTGAAAATCCAGGACACATATAGGTATAACTCTTACAATTTCATTGCCTTAAGTCAAAGCTGAACTCAGGAGGGATCTCATTTTACTATAACTAGTATCATCATAACATAAATGGAAGTTGAAATAAATGTTGGTAGGCAGTATTAAAAATAAGAGTTCATGCTGGCTTGGGGTTTAGGAAGTTAACTTGGGAACAGACACATTTTGCAAATGATTAAAACATCAGAATCTTTTATCTGTTTTTCTTCACTATTCAGCTGTATAATATATTTTACCATAGCTTAGATTTTGCACTGATGCAACAGTGATGATCACAGGTGCTAACACTTTATTTTTAAATGACTTCTCTCTATATTGTGTCATATTTCTGTATAATCTGATCTATGGCTGTTAAATTAGCCCTAGAGAAGCCTAGGCTCTTGGCAGGGGTATCATATAAGCATTGTGAAACCACTGAGGAAAAGATAATTGAAATATATGTAACAGCTAGATCAGTAAATCAGGTCCAGTCTGGTTTATACCCTGCTCAAAGTAACCATTGAATGCTAGAAGTCCCGTTTATATCAGTGCAGTTCCAGTGGAGAGAAGGTGCTGAGTTTAAACCAGGGTATAAGTCTCAAGCAACTTTATTGAGTTTAGTGGAGTTTCCTTGGATTCACAGCTACAAGTGTGAGAGACGATTTGATTCTCATGGTGTTTCTAACTGCAGGAGCAGGGCACAGAAAGTTAAAACAGCTTCTGTCTCTTTTATCTTTACAGGAAATTTCTGCAGTGCTGGGTAGGACTGAGAGCATGCACTCCAATTTACCCTCTCCATGGGGTCTGGAGAGATGCTCTTAAGCCATCCACTTGCGTGGCCACTCTTTGGTATGTGAATCTTCATGCTCTGTTTAAAGTTCACTTTGGGTCCTAATGAATAAGAGAGGAATCTATCAGGGGGCTGGAATGAGGGGATGTGTTCAGTGGGAGTCCTAAATTCATGTGGAACTTAGGGGTAGATTTGGGCCTCAAATTCTGCCCAAATCCCAGCTTATGTTAAACATTTTAATTATGTTTTGATTGTCATCTGCTTGATATTTTGAAAATATTTAACCTTTATTTTTTCCTAAATTGAATCAGATCAAAATTACACCAGGGATTTGAGAAACATTAAAAATGGGGGAAAATAGAATCTGAAATTAATGTACTGCTTTACATTATTTTCCGCTTTTTTTTGTGGCTCTGCCTGCATTAGAAAGGACTCTGTGCCTTATTCAATTAATGTCCTCATGACAGCCTTCAGAAGTGAAAAGAGTTAAAAACTCACAGGGGAACTGTAATGGTAATGTGTCCTGAGAGATATTCATTTGGCCCCAGCTGTCCGTTTTATTCTAAGTGCTAAATGCTTTAATATACATAGACTATCATTTACATAGCAAGTGGCTATGCAAGATGAATTATTTATTTTGTGACAAATACCTAATACCCAATGTACTGTCAAATACAAAGAAGTTCCTTATTTGACCCCCATGTGTAAATTTGCATTATAGAATTCATTATCTTTGCACATAAGTCACATTGAAGTTATGTGCAGATATCTGTCAGTGGAACTGCAGATTACCACAGCCTTGATTTAATTGCACTATTTGCTGTTATGTCATACTTGTATAGCAAGGAACCTGGTTTTTAAGCTTTATGCCACAGCAACTGCTCATATATGTAACAGCTGCACTTCTAATGCAAAAAAAGGTAGGTGAAACAGAAGAACAAACTCAAATTATGATGAAAATGTTATGAAAGTCAGTAATTTGTATGTCAGACAATAGCACCAGGATTTCTTACACCTGGATGAAGACAGATCGGGATGTAAACCTCCCAAAATCAAGACAATAAAATTTGGTCTGCTTTCCCCAGGCAATAGATGACCCGATCTTATGCAATCAGCTTCATGTTTGCATTCCAAAAAAGTTAAAGAAGTCAGCTGAATAAGAAATTGTATCATATCAGATTTACTATTCTTATACCGCATACAGCTCTGTTAATTCTCACAAAGAAGTCCCACATTAATCTTTGATTCTCTCTCCTTAGGATCTAAATCTCATAGTCACTCTTATTTTAACCATTTAGATACCCATATTACTCTAATGGTTACAGAGTGTGACAGAATTGTTAGACCTATCTCAGGGCAAATATTGCACTGCTCACCTTGGTAATTGTTTTCCAAATTTGACGTTTGTTAACATGTCTTTATATGACAGTTATCAGGATAATCCTCAGTGTTTGGTGTATCTGAGATAAAGCGAATCCTGAGTTCAGAAACATTACATCTTCTCTCTGAAACTGCATGGGTATACTTCAAAAGATTCCAGCATATGACTTAATCTATGTGCACAACACACAAAATTAAGATGTTTATTTACATAATTTGGAACCATAAAACAATGTTAAAGATCTCACAGAAACAGTCCATCTTATACTTTTTTGTATGCTTAACCTTTTGGTTTGACATTTGACATAACTTGTGGAGAGAAAGAGTAAATGAAACATTTCTGAAACTTGAAAGAGATTTCGCCTGGGACGAAGTCAGAACTGGAAGGTCAGGTCAATTTTTTATTGAATCAGTCCAGTTTCCCATCGTTTACTGAGATACAATTTCTGAAGCTGCTGCATTCTAGGCTGGCTCATTTTAACAGTTCTGCAGATGACAGAGAGTTGAGAGTACCCAAGGATTTTCATTCTGTAGGTTAGAAAGTTGGTACAGTCACAGATCGAACTCAGCCAGAAGGAGTTTATGCCTGCTAAGTGAACTGAAAATTAGTGTTGACCCTGAAAAAGCTCTTCTGTAGTTGGAGAATTTGTTTATCTGCACTTTGGCACATCTTGGATAATGAAAGCTTTTGAAGCACAATAGGCCAATTACAGACCTGGTGTGAATGGGCACAATGCCACTGAAACCAGTTGAGTTGTGCCCACTCACACCAGGTTTGAATTTGGCACATTGCCTTTGTCAATGGCAAAACAATGTTTTCAACAAATTTCCTGGCAGAAGCTATGCTGCATGGAAAATGCATTCATTTAATATGTTTATTTGCATAACAGATCTGAGCTTCAGCAGAGTTTATTATTCATTATGCAAGCTCATTCCCTTCCCAGCCAGCAATGAAATGCACATCAGAAAGGGTAGTTAGAGACTTTTAGAATTGAAGAGACCTTCTTCTGTTTGTTTTTTATTGCAATCCCCCCCTACTTCTTTCCCTGCAAAGAAACAACTTGAATGCTGGGTCAAACCCTTCAAAAATAAAAGTTCAGGAATAGATAAATGTAAGGTCCTGTTCAGACACCTGCGTGGCTTTCAGTAATGCTGTGTGTTCTCTGGCTCTTCTGCTGATGCAGCCTTTGATTCTGAAACAATCTGAATGAAATGAATGAGAGCTCAGCTTTTAATCAGGTAGAGACCTAAATATGGATTTAGGTGGCTAACTTTAGGCTTCTACTTTCAAAAATCTTGCCCCAGATTATCAGAAAGGCTGATCATTCAATTGAAATCTTCCAGTAAGAAAGCTTCCTGTAGGAGATGAAAGACAGTGTATTTCTATGGGGAGGAAGTTTAATTTCCTCTACTACCCTATATGAAATTCTGTGTATTTGGTACCATACTATTGAATGGTGAAGCTTGAATAGTCAGATAGTACATATGGACAGATTTCTGAGGGCCCATGAGGTCAGTGCTATAGCCGTTGTTTCAGGTAGGATACAGGAAAATTAAATGACTCAAATGTGTAAAGAAACTGTTCCATAGTGTCATCTATTTGTTTTCTTTTGTATTTACATGAATAATTAAAGTTATCAAGAGAGAAAGTTTTCAATTATTTTTTTGGCCACTCTTAGAGGTAAAGAAAACTTAAGTCCCTTAACTTAAGGGATTTAAGAGAAAAGAAGGTATTTTTGGAAGCTAGGGGCTGGCTGCTTAAGGTGGACAGTATATCACACTGGTGTCTGCTTGCAGGGAACAGACAGTCCCTAGCTGGGTCCACGTCTCGTGTCTCCCTTTCCTACTCCGACTAAGTTCTTTGGAACTGCTTATGTGAAGAAGCTTTTGTAAAAGCAGTATGTGAGCAGGGCAGTACAAATAGGAGTTTCCAAGGAGAAGTTTGAGGAAAGTATGTTAACTGTGGGGTCAACATGCAGCTGAGCATGATAGTACATTAAGCATAACCAGAAAGCCAGACTCCTGATCTTTTATCGGCTGTTGCAAGGGCCATCTGAGGGTGCCTGAAATCATGTCTTTCATTGGGAAGTTGTGTGAACGCTGCCTGTCAAGGGTGGAAGGGGCATTGCTGTAGGTGTATTGAAAGCTTTCATCTAAGAAATTGTCTTAAGATGTGGAGAGGAGAGCTGCAGGAGAATGTAGTTAAGCTAGGAAACATCCATGGCTGTGAAGGCATCAGAGCCATTATGCATGCAGAGTCCTCCAACGATACAGAAGCTCGTTTGGTCAACAGAAAGTATGTTTGCCATGAGGAAAGAAAATGGCTTTTGCTGAAAGGACACAGCAGGTTTCAGCTCTGAACAGCACCTCATGAAATCCAGAACAAAATCACTGTTCCAGCAACAACTGAGGATCTAAATTCAAATGGCCAGATCCCGTGCCCCTTTCTGGCTGTTCTGGATGAAGGTCTGTTAGCAGGAAATGTATACATATATATACATATACAGTATGTGTCTACTTGCTGGCCTTAAACACAGAGTTCTATACAGCCAGCTACTGTATAGTCCAGTATAGACCTGGATCTCTGGTCTCTCATTCCAACTACTGACATGCGGATACATGAATCCCCAGGGCCCACAGCTCCAGTTCAGTTGTTGTTACTTAGACCTACACACACATGCAGACACATGCACTATGGATCCCTCCAGTAGCTGGCCTTACGCTCCCATTTTAAGTAGCAGCTGGCCGCTGGATCCCCTGGCATTCCAGCTGCTTCACGTACAGACACACGCATGCAAATATGTCTTTCTGATAGCTGGTCCAGACTTATGACCTTACCAGCAGCCAACTGTCAGACCTTACATTCTCCCCAGATGCTGAACTGGACCTTCTGGTCCCGTCAGTAGCTAGTGCTTAGGCTCTCTAGTCTCTCTGATATCTCACCCAGATTTACAGCTGCTCTAATATCTGACTACCAGGCTTTTATCCTACTCACCAACTAGTCCAGCTTTATCCTTGCTAGTGATGACACATTGACATAAACACCCACACAAGGTGCACACACTCTGGTCTCTCCAGTTTCTGGCACCCTGGGCACATAGTGCTTATGACCCATGGTCCCCACACCAATTGGTGGCACTTAGACCTACACACACACACATGCTCACAGAACAGAGAGTACCCTCATTCAGGAAGATAATTAGAAATGGAGTATAACGAGAAGACTGGACAGACTGTGCAGATCAGATGCAGGGCATGGCCCCGCATAAGTACTAACCAGCAGCCTGTTTATGTGCTTGTTTGGCCGGTTTATTACCCTATCCCTCTATTTTCCCACCCTTGTTCCTCCCCCGACCACCTTATTCCATCCTTTCCCTGCCTTTGGGTCCTCCCCTAAACATCCCATAATAAGTCTTGTGCAATCCCAAGATGTTTTTCCCCCACATCCCATAAGAAGTCTCATACCTCTAAAGGCAGTATCCACTCTCCGTCTATAAGGCTGCCTGGGAAGCCTATCCAAC
Source organism: Fregata magnificens (assembly GCA_013389945.1). Taxonomy (NCBI): domain Eukaryota; kingdom Metazoa; phylum Chordata; class Aves; order Suliformes; family Fregatidae; genus Fregata; species Fregata magnificens. The sequence goes on from WAAD01031671.1 coordinate 12,008, forward strand.
TGTCTCGTAGTGATGGGTCTCACCCCCTGCCCATGGGGCTGACACCCTCCTGGGATGCCCTGCGAGGGAATGGGTCAGGGGCTTGTTCCTCTGACTGGATTATTGGGATTCCCCCAGCTGCCGTTGTGCCTCTGAGTTCCTTTGTGTGTGTGGAGATGAGCCTTTAATCATCTAACCTACCAGTTTCAACATGTAAATGTCTGTAGATGAGATAGTTGTCTAGATCCTCCTTACAGTCACTGTCAATATGTTCCGTGAAGCCTGGAGTATTCACCTACGCACTTGTGTCTACTGCCATCTGAGACTCCATAGATAAGGAAGATTTCTGCTCAGAGCTGCCAGATGTGTGTACCTCCTGTGCAGTACCTCCAGGGGACACTCAAGTTAGTACAGAAACAGCTGAATGCCTGGCAAGATAACCTGTGAGATCTCAGATGGCGCTAAAAGCCTCCATGTGGGCAACTGAGCTGAACTTACAGTGATGGATCACCAGAATCTCTTACCAGGCTCAAATGGTCATTGAGTAGATGAAATGGATATCTCTCCATTGACCATAACAGCATTTAGTCATCTATTCTATCTATCAACACCTACATATAAACATTTATATTTAAATAGGTGTTATCAGAAGATAAATGGACAGTTTTCTCATCAGATATTTTTTGTTGGGAGGTCCTGACTGCCTTGTGGTAGTTCATGGGTATAGACAAACGGCTGCCAGTGACTGTTTTGACTGGAACATGTCATGAAAGCCAGGATATATCAGAGTGGTGCAAGGAGAATCTGGCTCTCTTTATGGTCCAAACAGCATTCTTCTACTGTTTCACAACAACAGCAGAAGTGGGGAGAATAAGCAGGGTCATGAAAGAAAGCAGAAGGGAAGGCTGGGAAGAGAAACTGAAGCCAGTTTTATATCCAGTAGTTAGAAAAAACAGCAGAGAACTCTCCATTATCCAACAGCTTGGGAATAGAGTACCAGACAGCATCTTCTGCTTGATTGCTTGCTTTTTTTAAACATATACTGCAGTTTGAAAATGTGGCATGATATATTACAGGGAGAGCAAGGTTCAAAGACCAAGTGAATTGAAGTAGAGAGGGTGGATGAGACAGAAGAGTTACAAAGGAAGATGATAAGCCGATGAGTCTATCCCTGAGGTCAGGATATCTGAAGGTGATCTTCAACATTCCTTCCCATCGAAGACCTACAGCAGAAACATTTGCTGTGATAGTGACTGTGCAGTGTGCAATGAGCTTCTTGTCCTCTAAAATATATGCTAACACTTAAAGCTGTGTTAAAAATGCACATTGTTGTTATAGTTCTATTTGAATAAATGGAGGAACCTTTTTACAGTTTCAGAAGATGGCTAGTTTTGGAGCACAAAATATTTTTCTAAGCCCTGTCTCAGGGCAGTTATTGAGGCCATGAATTTTATTTCCCAAAGCTGCATGCACAGATTGTTAAACTCATGTTCTTTCATATCCATCATATTCACCAAAGGTCCAAGACTGCATATGTAAGCTTCAAGTTATACTTACCTGTTTTTACAGGTGACCACTTTAGCACACAATGACAAATAACAACTGTCATCATGGAACTCAGGGGGAAAAGATTTTAAAATGTTTCTTAATATTTCTCGAGGAAGAAAACAATGATTATGTGAACTCCAGGAACAGTAGCTTCTTGATGTTTTGGGGGGGGGTGTTAGTGTAAACACTGTGAGAATTTCTATGGGAGCTTTTCTGTCTATAGAACTATAAATAGTTCAGAAATATTTTAATGCTTTTGGTGTATTTTAAATATGTCCATTTGTTTTTCTGTGGTGAATCTGCTTGTAACTAGACATGATATTTATAAAACTGGCAGTGTGGATATTTATGATTGAGGTTTTTCTTTTCTACTTTTTCGATCAGTAAAAAGCTGTGTGTGCAATCAAATTGAAGGAATTAACGAATTCCATTCCTAAATGAAAGCCTTATTTCTAGACCTAAAGCTTAGGAATGGGTTTTCAATTGTCTTGGAGGGCTTTTGGTCTCGGGCTTTGAATACTCTATCTTGTTTAACTTAAAGTCAATGGGACTTTTTTTTTTAAAAAAAAGGTATAAATGAGAGAAGGATCATTTATGAAAACTAAGTAACATTAATCAGAGCTGGTGTGAGATGTTACTCCAAATGCAATCAAGAATGAACAAATTCCTTTTCTGGTAAGCATGGGACAATAAAAATAGCAAGGTGCGTGTTATACACTATATTTCATCAATGCATTTCCCATTTAATTCAATGTTTTCTTCTCTCTTCCTTTCCTGTATCATTACAGATTTCTCCTACATTTTATCAGCAATATTCTTAATGGATATGTTAAGATATAATAGAGTAGATAATAAATATAGTATCCAGTAGTTTCATCCTAATTCTTCTAAGTCTAGAACAGTAACTCAGAGATAGCCCCTCTGATGTGATAGGATGTTGAGAACAGACATTAGCAGTGACGTATGTGGACTTGGAATCACTACTGTATTGTGATTTCAGCCTTCCTAATTCAATTCCTGTGTCATGGGACTTCATTTAGAGGTATAGATCCTTGACCTGTTCAGTATTACTGTGACTCCTTCCTAGATTTTCACTTTACCACTCATAACTTGTCTGAAACGAGGAACCACCTCTAATGGACATTGCCCATTTCTAATGCACTGGAGTCATCTCTTATGTTTGTCCATGAATTTATGTTCCATTGAGCCACTTCCTTTCAAATGTCAACATTCTTTCTTCTCAGTTTGTATTCTTTATATTGAGTCTAATATATTAGCACATATATATCAGCAGCATATTTTCTCTTCCTGATGTGAAATTATTAAATGACTACTCTAGGATCAAGCTATTTGCTCAGGTCTTTGAGAAAAGCAGGAGTTTTATGGGCTAATGATTTATTGAAGATCACATTAGATTGCTCTTCTATGTTAGCACTTTTTGTTGCACCAGAGTTGTGATGCTCAGCCCAAGGTGGGGGTCGAAAGGTGACACTTGCACGCACTTTTTACTGTCTATGAAAAAGGGACTGGATGAATTTAAAGTCCCTTTCATGAGAAAGCATTCTTTCCCTCCTCTGGTGTCCAGTAATTCATTATGGATTTTACTGCAAAATTTGTCTTTTGGGAGCTGGAGTGTTATTATAGAGGAAAATACAGTGTGGAGTAAAATTATAATCCATGTTGAGTCTGCCAGTTCCTGATTTGCCTGAAATGTGATCACAGTTGGAGAAAGGGTGCTGCTGCTATTTGAATTGGTTACATAACCTTGCTTTATTGTGCTTTAAATCTTAGGTCAGTGTTATGCAAGGATGTAGACAGATACTCTTTGATGTGAAGTGTTTAAATCAAAGGGGAAAATGACTAAATAATTAAACTGTCTGCGTAATTTTTTAAGTCCTAATCATGACCTGAAAATTAAACTAAGTTTTCTCTGCCTTGCTGGGGAAAGGAATGTGCAGTATGGTCCAAAAATAATTTATAACAAAGAAATAAAATATTATAATAAAGACAAACAATTGTTTGATTTCTTTACTAGTTTACTTCTTTTCTAATATTTAAACTATTATGAAACATCTGTCATGCTGTGACAAGATTCTGATACCTGTCCGAGTGAACAACAGATCAGATTTACAATACATTTTTAGAAATATGCGAGGTAGTATTTATATATTTGCATTCTTTTTATGTTAACTACACCAATTAAAAATTGGAAATATACCAAATTGAAAATTGGGCTTGTAAAAACACTTAGATACAAATGTAATGATGTTGACACTGCCAGTTGTACCAATGAGGTTATCTCACCTCTAATCCAATATACTGAAATTGGCATTAAAACTTTGAGAAAATAAATGTGTGATGCAGGAAGAGAAGGTGTTGGAGAGAGATGGAGAGAAAGAAAGAGATCAGGGCATCAGAACTTACAGCAAACATGAGTTTTGTACTTTATAACATGATTGAAATCCTTTTCTTTTTCTTGTCCTCGTCTTTGATGTGATTCGCTAAATGTCTGTTGTCAGCTGGTACTAGTTCTTACAATATATTTTATCACTGTTCTTTTGGGAGGAATGCTGGACGCTGCAAAATAGGATTCATTTGGCTGCTTAGTTTTCAATTAAATGGTGCAATATGAACTGCAGTAACACAGGCAGGGGGATGGTCTAGATGAACCAATGCTGTTTTGATCAAATGCCGTTTGCTGCTCTGAACATAGCATATAAGCCAGATGCTGTGAATAAATGTTCTCTTTTTATGGCCAGTTAAATCAGCACTTGTGCTTCTGTAAAAAATTACTGTAAAGGAAATTGTAGATATGGGAGACTTACCCTAGACATTATTTCGTGAAAATATAGCACAGATATATAAAGGCATATTTAGTTTAACATTTTTACAAAGACGAAAACAAGATGATACATTTTATAAACAACTGAGTAGGAAGAGTACAAGGAATTTTTAACAAAATGCTTGGGAAACAAGGAATTATCTACTGTAATAAATCCATCAGGCTTAAATTATGACTCTCTAAGGAGTTATTAGTCGGAGCGAGACCTCCTTAACAACCTCAAAAAAATGTCAGTCATAAATTCCCAGAAATGTTGACCGTACACTGTGAATGTTCCTCTTGCATGAAATGACTCTCCTTTCTCTCCCAGCTAATTCGATGAGTATAATGGACTAGATGAATATATCTATCTATAATTCTGAAAAAAAAAAAATCAAATACTAAAGTGAATATAGTGGTGCCAAAACTTAACACATTTTCAAACTTTCTTCTTACTTGTCCTTAAAATCCACCAGAGTGCAATGCTGTGTGACAATGGAATAAACTTTAAAAAATATTCACAATCCAATCCAGTTTTGAGTGTAGAAAGGCAGCCTGACTATACTGTATACACCAAATTTTAATTTTAAAGGCTGTGTTCTCTACAGTATATCTACAACATGTAAATATTATGGAGCTAGACCAAAACATGACCAGTCCCAACAGCAAAGTTCTTTATTAGACATGTATCTAAGGGGTTTCTAAAAGCAGCCCTCATTATTCTGTGTCTCCCACTCCCTGTCAGAACATACATCACACATTTGGAATACCACCCATGTCAGTTATATAAAGCAAGAGATACGTTACTGGGAGTTTCTACATCTCGTCTCAGCAGGTAGTGACCCATGCACCATGTAACCTGAAGTGAAAGAAGCAGCTTTTATGTGATCTGACAAAGACAAGGGAGGTCTGCTGCCTACACCACTCATATGTGGGGCCATGTTAACCCTTTCTATACTGAGTAACTTTGCTGAGAGGCTCTCTGGACCAAAGTTAGCTGTGTTTGCACGGTCCTGCATTGCTCTGTGTCAATTCAGCATTAGAGTCACAATCTTTAGCTTTGTGCACTGGAGACTGAAGATCTCTTGGTGCAGAACATGGAGAGGATATACATATCCTGGAAAGTTATTTGACTTCATCATGGGTACCAAAACTTAACAATGTTGTCTGTACCACTGACAGCCTTGAAGCATATGAGCACATACTGGCCCTGGCTGCTCAGTTGGGATCTGGACAACTACATCTCTGTCATTTAGCTCAGTTCTCTGAAGGGTACTGAAATGGACCTCAATTCAGAGTAATGTAAATATGTAGGGTAAATTGAAATTTCCAGATTTTAATTCCTAAAAGAAAAAAGAAAAACGTAGGTCAGTATCCTGTTAGACACTCCTCTCTGCCTTTAAAATGACATCAAAAAAAACCCTGATACTAAAACACTGACATCTTTTTCGATACATAACGGTTGTGCTGGATCAGATTGTACTATGTCCATACAATTATCCTCCATATGCACTTTTGTAATTATTGTCAAGCCTTGACTCAGTGCAACTAAAACTCTCAAATCAAGACCCTCTCCCTTCCCACACTGTCTCGCAAATAGGGAAAAGAAAGAAAGGAAAACCTTCTGATAATATTTGGAGGAAAATTTTGGCAGGAACATCTTTCCAGTACATGTAAAATGTAGGTGCAGCTCACCCCTCCAAATCGTGGCTTCCCCATAAAGATTGGGAGAAGCAAACCCGAATGTTTGTTTGATCATCACCCTGTGATGAAGCCCACAGAAGATAAATTTGCAACCCAATTGGTGTCAGAAGGATTCTGTCTCCATAGACTTAGCAGTGAAGACTTGGGATTTTCTGCAGCTTCTTCTTGCAAATGAAGGAGGGAAAAGGTGAAAACTTACTTTCAGATATCACAGCAAAAGAAGTAGGGGAAAGATAAATATATCTTTTTCCCTTTTCCTCTTAAGTCAGGGAAATAAATTTTAATCTTTATTGCATTCCTGTGCTTTATTACATCCAGTTTGCTTTCTTATCATAGAAAAAAGGTTTCATCATTTTCCTGTGGTTGAGATAGGAGACCTTTAAGTATCTGAGACTTCAACTTGCCAGCTTGTAACTGATCTCCTCTCAAGGGTTTGCTGTGACGTTTTACGAAGGTGCTGCCTTGACCAGCAAGCTGGCACCAGCTCTGGGAGTTGTTATCTCCTCCACTGATAGCTGCAGATGAAATATTCCTCTTGCCGAAGTGGAACCCACACTTGGACCGTTCTTGAGTGAGCAGTGCTAATCCAGGATTTCCTCTAGGGCCTAGCCGTATTTATTATACAGGCTTGGATCTTGTACGCTTTATTCCTCTCTAAATAGAGACTCCTTTTGCTTTCCCTTCATCCTGGGTGCATTAGTTTTTGAAAGATATTTCAATCACCCACAGGTTAATACAGGAACCCATACATTAGTTTGCTCCCTCATATTGTAAAGATGCCATCAGTTCGCAAAAGGCTCACAAATGAGCTTTACTGGCTTATTGGACTACTAAAAAATCTGTGATGAGCATAAGATGCTCTTGGATTCTTTATCACCTAGACCAAAATATTTGTTAGTCACTGTGACTGTTTATTTTCTATGTACCACACGTCTGGCCAAGAAATCTATAACTGAACCCTGGGCAATTCTTTCCTTGTGCATACTGGAGTCAGAGCGTCATATCCCTCAGTAAAAGTCTTCTGAGTCTTATTTCTCTCTTGCTGTAAACAGGATGATGCACATGCTTAAGAAAGTGAACATTTTTCCTTTCTTGACTTTGACATTGCCCACAAAGTATGTTAAACTTTATTTTGTGATCTAATGGATGTATCATTCTGAGCTGAAATACACATCTCTGATTTGGTCTGCAGGTAATTATTTAAATTGACTAGATTTCAGGTTACTTTGTAGATCAGAAAGTTATTGTTTAAGTCTATACTATTCAATTAACCAGTGCCATTTAACATTCCTGGCATTATAAACTTACTGGCTATGCTTTAAATAGCATAGTACAGTTTGGCTACTTCTGAAATCTTGTAATTTATAAAACACACTGACACCAGAATTATAATAATTTGTACATTTTCACAGGTCTTGAAACACAGCTAATCTTGAAATTTTAATGCTGAGTTGAACCAAAATTTGGAAGGCTGATAAGGAAGTATTATTTCAGATGACTGATCCTTATATCTTTGCATTCTGTTGCTTTAGGAAAAGTTGATCCCAGCAATCTATCAGAGAATATCACCTTTCTAAATATCTTCTTTTCATAAACAAATCACATATTTAAATGTTTTTCCCATAATCTTGGATTTTTGGCAGTTGGAAGAGTTTCTTTCACTGGTCAAAATTTTTTGGTTCATTTTGGGTAATGACTGTTTGTACTGGGTCTGGGTGGGATGGAGTTAACTTCCTTCGTAACAGCCTGTATGGTGCTGTGTTTTGGATCTGTGGCTAAAACAGTCCTGATGATTGATAACACACCGATGTTTTGGCTACTGCTGAACAGTGCTTTTGCAGCATCAAGGCGTTCTCTATTTTTCCCTCTGGCTGCCAGCAAATAGGCTGCGTGTGCACAAGAAGTCGAGAGAGGACACAGCCAGGACAGCTGACCTAAACTGACAAAAAGGATATTGCGTGCCATATAACATTGTGCTCAACAGTCAAGTTGAGGGGGTGGTCTTTTCCAAAATTGTGGTTGCTCTGAGACTGGCTGGGTATGGTGTCCTTCTGGCAGGTGGTGAGTGACTGACTTTACATCACTTGTCTGTTTTCTACCTCTCCTTCCTTCACTTATTAAACTGTTTTTATCGTGACCCAAGAGTTTACTCTTGCTTTTACCCTTCCAGTTCTCTCCCCAGTCCTGCTGGGGTGGGTGGGGCATGACTGAGCAGCTGTGTGGGTGCTTAGCTGCTGGCTGGGGTCAAGCCACCACACAAGTGGATTCACATTCTTATATAGACCTATTTTAGCTGACTGGTAAAGCCTATGGACTCCCCAATATTAAAAAAAAAAAAAAAAAAAATCAGTGATAAGCTGCCTTCTGAAAATTGCAGAGGAATTGGATGTATTTCAGTGCAGTGCAGTAAACCACCATCTAGGGCACTGGCATTATCTTGCAGCTTCGCTGTATTTTGACTTTGATTTACCTACCTAAAATAACATTTTTTGTCTACACATGAAAGCTAAAACAAATTGGGCATTTTACAACACAACAGTTTCAACTACAAAACCCAAACTTGTTAAGGCCATGACTGGCCTTGATTGTCTTAATTGTCTAACTTAATTGTATACTTCAAATTGTTAGTGTATCACCTGGCATTATTTTGAACCCAGACCGAATAGCAGTCCCAAACAATTCCCAGGCACAGTTCAGGAATTAAATTGAAACAGGTGCTATTCCCAGCAGATAGCTTGCAGGCCCTATGTTTTGCTGCATATGAAGATTTAGTAGTATGGAGGTGGGCCATTCTGTGCTAGTGAATCTCTGTGCCAAAACCAGTCTGGGAATGCTTAATTTACTGGTATATGTATCACCATTGAGTCTGTTGCTTTCCTGTAAAATGAACTCAATTACTGAAAAATTTGCAGGAACAGCAATTAGTGGGGAAAATACCAGCTTAGGATGCAAGGCTCATTTAAATAAGTCAAAGATTCTTATTAAAAGTAGGATTTGAATGTAGATCCCCCATATTTGAGGCAGGATGCAGTTATTGAGTTCTTTCAAAGAGCTTCTCCCTCTCTCTCTCTCTCTCCAATTTTTGATGAAAAAAATAAGTAAAAATGATACTGAGGTGGAATGTAAATAAATTTGATTAATTCAATTGTTCATAAACATAATTTATTTTCTGGAGAACACATAACTATAACCTCCAATCTCCTGATCAGGAGCAAAGGATTCTTTTTACTTAATATCAAAAGTTGACAATGCAGATGATAGATAGCTACATCTGAGCTTTTTAGATACATACTGGCCGTGATTCAACCCACCTATTTTAGGCATCTTCCTTTGATGAAATGAGTCATCTTCTAGAAGCTACTATTTTTCCCTCCAGTTATAAAGGTTGTTTAGATGCTTAGTTCATATGTAGAAATCTGCATTGCAGATGTCTAAAAAGCTAAGAGGAATCCCCCAGTGCAAGTTTATTCAGTTTTTGCTATGCAATTTAAAAATAATCGGGTTGTGAAAACCTGACTGTGTAAAACCTGACTGTGTAAAACCTGATTACACTGATGTAAACTCCAGTCTGCTAGATACAGGGAACTTTACAAGTTGTTCTTTGGCTGAGAATTCATCATTTCAAAAACATGTTATGTTGACAGCTAGAGGGACTGGACTGCTACTTTCTTTTCCCAGAACAGGTTTAGTGAAGATACCCTGAGAAGGATTTTTTTCTGGACCCATACATGCTACTTCTAGGGATAATAAAACAGAAATTTAAAAGTGTAGCTTCTACAAAGCTATACTTTCACGCTACACAGTCAAGAGCAATGAAGCTCATTTCCAGTTATGCTAATGATTTTTGTGATAAATATGAATGTCACATAAGACATAGACCATGACTGACTCATTTATCACCATAGCCACAAGGCCTGTAGAAGGTAACACCTTCAAATTTCCAACAGCAGAATTGGATTGGCATTGGCAATCTCCACTGAAAAGGCCTCATGCACCATTATTGATCCCAGCAGTCCACAAAAGTAGTTTGAAGGTATGATATGCGGATAAATAGGATTGGTGCATTTCTCCCAGGCAGAATGTAATCAGTAAGGAGATGTCAGAGGAATTGGTATATGAAAAGATGTTATTTTAATAAGTAGCTCAGCCTAGAAGAACTATTGAATTACTGGCTTACAACAGTATGAATTGGAAGGTTATACTACAATGTCTCTACCAACTTCAGAAAACTTAATGTAAATACCGAGGCAACTTCTCCACAGATTACAGCCTATAAGAAACCATTTTTTAAATGCATGTTGCCAGCACTGAAGGTTTTACAAATTGCAGTATGTTCAGCTCAAATTATTCCAATCAATGGAGCATTTTTCTTATGCACTGTCAAGCTTCTACTGTAATTACAGTCCACTTTGCATTTCTAGTGCTTTTTGCATGCCTATAAAATCAGACCCTTCCAATACTATCTACTGGTGATTTCATAAACATTCATCATAGCTTGCTTTGCTGTTGGCTGTCCCCAAGGACTTTAAGACTTGTGCTGTTCAATGCGCCTGCCCAGCAGCACAGCTCAGTGGCACTGAAATTTATTGACATTTCTTTTTGCTCTTACGCAGCCCTGCTCTGTAACATTTACTCTGTCAATTACATTCATTTTGGTATTCATACTCAATTCTATCTCTGTGTGACTTTAATTGTATTTCACTAAATTAAAAAGGCATTATAAAGTTGTTACCCTTTGATTTTGTAGCTTTAATTTCATTTTTCTTTAATCTTTGGAGCACACTAGATTATCAATTAGCATAATAAAACAGTCACTATGGAATCTAGTAACAACACTGGATATTCTGTGAAGTGAATCAGCCCATTTAATGTTACTAGTATGACAATAGTATGTGCACTAAATAGCAAAGTAGCCAAAATTCTACTCCACACTTCTATAGTATCTCTATACATGAATTCAAGGATTTTGAAATTTTTGGGGTGTTGTTTGCAACGATGGCGGACTCCCTTTGAATGTTTCGTACACTCTAAAGTTGTAAGAAACTTGCAAGATCTTAATTCTTTAAACATTTTCTTCATTTTAGAAGCTGCAGTCACTATTATTGGTAGGCAGAATAAAATCAATTGATATTTTAACACTGTCTTCGAGAGCACCTCTCAAAACAATAATCTCTGCTCCCATTTTGGGTCTTAGATCTTGCTTCATTCCAGTGGTCAAGACTTCCTAGCCTGTTGTTTGTGATACTTGCCCTGGAGAGAGTAATAATCTTTGTGCTTTTCCTGTAGGTGAGTTGAGCTTCTGTGTTAATTCTCCTAAATTATCTGCTTTTTGTAGGGAGGCCAGTTCTACTGGTGCATATTATGCATTCCCTGAGCACACAGGGAAAAGTAGATAGAAAACTACCTGTTTCTTCTATCCTGGTCTGTCTGCTTAGACAGTGGTGAGGCCAGCCATGTTAAGTGACAGGATTCTAAGCATCTACGTTTTTAATTTCTTAACCAACAATGGATGTTTCTAGTGGATTTAGCCTCCAGGGTTATATGCAAGCCAAAAGGAAGGGAGAAGGTTATAGAGTTATAAGTCCCTTTGTAGTACTCCAAATCTTTATTGTATTCAGTGCTTTTTACTTAAAATGCAGATGCTTATCAAGCCATATAAAATATATATTTCAAAATACCTTCTAGGAACAGCAGACAACTGGAAGGGATGCCGATAGTTACTCATGCAATCTTTTAAATAACAAAAAAAGTCAGTGTGGCTGGATACAAGAATTATGAATGTCAAGTCTGTGCAATTATCTAAGGATTTCTGAAGCAGTTAAAGGAGAGGTGGGAGGGAAGGGTATAAAGCAAAGGAGAAGTGTGGAAGGATGTAAAGAAAAGGAGAAGTGTAAAAGGAAGACCAAGAAAAAAGAGTAATCACTCTACATATTCACCAAACTAGTGGTAGTCCGGCTGTTTTCCCTATAGAGAATAACAGTTCATTCTTACAAGAATATAACCTTTTCTGAGTCTCTGTAAAAGATTTCTCATGGAATTGTACCACAAAAGCTTCTAAAAAGCTTTTGAACGAACACAAAATAAAAGATCAATCTCTTTTCTTATTGGGTTTTTTTTAGTTATTCTTTATAATTTGGTTGAATTCAGGAGTACTGGGCTGCCAAACTTTTTCCTTTTCTTCTGCTCCTTGCCACCTTCTGTCTACAACAGAATTTTCTTGGAAGAGAAAAGCCTTGGTGAGCTCAGGTCCCCTGCTGCTACCTCCACTGTCAGCTCTGCCAGCCCATTTCCCTGGTCATTCTGGGTGAGTCACTGCCAAGGACCGGCGAAATTGGCCAGTGACACTGTGACACTGGCTGCATGGTTGGCAGAGCCACACTTCCCTCTACCAAGTTCACCCTAGATAAAAAGCACAGGGCCACCAGTCAGAATGGAGTTTATTTTACGTGTGAAGATGGGGAGAGAGAAGATCTGAATGACAGCTCCTCTTCTGAAATATTTCTGTTAAAACATGTCAGTTGTTTCCCCTCCTCTGTTAACACCAAAGCTGATCTTAAACATGCTGCATTCCAGACATCATGTGCTTTCTATTTGTATTCATTGCAGATGTGCACTAAAACTACTGCAAATAATTTAGGTAATTGGCAAACCACAGGGGCACTTACCCTGTTCACTGGCCTATTTTAGGCTGGCTCATCATCACCGTTCTAATTGATGACAGGTCTCTAGTTTTTCACTTGCCAGGCTGTAAGACAAGGAATAGTAATAAAGTATTCTGGCAGTGGGAATGTTGTAACTGTTCCCAGCCTTTTGCAAGCAATGGGCTCCCCCGCCCCTGCCCCTGCTGCTAATGCACAAGTGATGTGGTGGGGAACTTTTTCAATATAAGAACATTCTCTTTTCTCCATCCACTCAGCCCCTGAAATTACCTAATTCTAACACAACCACATCTTTTTTAATGTAATGCTGTACCCTGCAACATGTTGTTATTAAAAAGTAATGCCATCAAAGTAGCTGACATCCTTATTGAAATAACAAACTTTTCTCTCTTATATAAAGAATATTTCAGAGACTAAAATTGGTTTTATTTACTCTTTCTCGCCGCCCTGTTCCCTAGATGCTCAGCATTAGTATTTATTAATTGGAGAACATAAATATATGTGCTCCACTGTGCTTTTTTCTGCACAGACTCACCATAGAAGCCAATTCCTGGCCCAAATTATCTCGCTATCTGACTGGAACACAGATAACAGAGACCACTGTACAGTACGCAGGGGGAGAGAAGTCACAGGGCTGCAACAAACAAAGAACTCTCAGACCCATACATTCCTGTACCTACATTTAGGTTCATGCCACCCTGTAGTGAAAATGCAGCAGAGTTTCTCTGCACTGTGTGTAAGGCATAGGAAGCGTTAAATGCCTCAAGGTCTTAAACACCAGATCTTAAATACCAAGATCTTAAACACCAAAACACCCCACACTGATGCCTGCTGAACAGAAGTAGTGCTAGGCAATACCAAACACTAAGCACAAGTGTATACAACACAAATGATTGCATGTCACCTCTTGTGGCTTGGCTCATGGCTTTAGTTAGGCTCTAAGTCCTCTCCTGACAGAAAGCAGTGGAAGTGGCTGGTGTCAAACTTTTTTGTAACACTCGAGAACTGGAAGACCCTCACTTGTTGGTCTGTTTTCTAGTTCTGCCCTTCCTAATCCTGATAGGGATCACATCACCACATCATCTTCTGTGCTAATGAGTGCCTTTGTCACTGGTCAGTAGAAGAGTCAAAGGAAATGAGATACTTTAAGTACTGAAGTCCTTTACAAAATCTAACTTTAATGACTAATCCAAGATCAAATAATTAGCCTGAGCCATGCAGAATAATTGTATACACATTTCCCTTTAGTTGGTGTTTTATCCACCCTCTATTCAAAGTACAGTCTCATCACCCATCTAGGACCATAATTTGGTATATGACTTAACCTGAGTTGGAAATCTCACCAGCTTCTTTTCCTGTTGGATTCAATGTTGCTATGATATTTCAACCAGCTTGGGTGGTGGTGAGGATTGAGTGATTCAGTTATGGTATTTCTTTCACCCCACCATATAAGTTCAGGAACGGTATAAGTTAAGGCCATTATCCTGCTTTCAGGATAATGAGATAGATGCCACATTTTATAGAGCAAGAATTGGGTTCCTGGGCAGAAACATGCTTCTAAGTCTGATATAGAAAAATAAGAAAAAATAACTCTGTTCTCCTTCTATCTTTACTTCTGTGCCTGATGTTCCACAGTGCTGAATTTAGTCCTATGTTTCAGTACTGTAGCCTGAAGACCACCCATGTGATAAAGAAATCCTCTGAACCATTCAGCCCTGAGCCTGTCAGCGATAATTGGTGCAGGAAAAGGAAAGGAGTAAGGGTTCGTTGTACTTAGCACTTTTCTAAATCAGGCCCGAAAGGAGAAAAGTGCTAGTGAAAGGGGAGAGAACAGAAGGGAATGTTATTTTATTCATTAAAAATAAATTTCTGGAGTTTAAACATGTCAACAGGCTAAAGCTCTGTTCTGTGAGGCACTGAGTGCCCTCGAATCCCTTTGAAGTTAGCGGCAGGTGAGGTAACTCAGCGCTCCACAGGACTGAGCCCTGAGGATCCTCTTGAAGGAAAGTCACAAAGAAGAAGGATGCCCATGGGTTTTGAGCTGAACTCTACTTCCACCTCACTCTTTCCGTCTCCTAAATCTAGGTCTGTCTAGATGTGTGTGGTTAATTCATTTGAACATATTACATGCATACTAGAAGATTTAGTGTGCAGTTCAGCATCGAGTCTTTCAATTCAAATGGATGAAAGGAAATGGCTCATTTCTCAGAGTTATGCTCTTGTTATTCCATTGGAGAGCAAGGGAGGCAATGCTTGTGCAATCCAAGCTGTTTGCTATGTACTCCAGTCTTGCCACATAATCCTGAATTTGGCAGACAACTCCTGGAAATAAAAGGAACTACTGGAAATAAAAGGATGGTGGAATTAGATCCCTGAGGGATTTAATGACTTAGTTACTTTTGAAAATATGAGGGATCTGCAGAGATACTTCAAATTATATTTTGCAGCAGTTCTTACACACCGTGGTAAGAAACTTCAGAACTGCTTTATCAATTGCATCAGCTTCTTATCATTATGCTGTTTTATCTGAATAAGTTGCAAGATCTAGACCTCTCTCTGGTCCAGTGCTTGACCACCCTCATTGTAATTTCTTTTCCTTATATCAAGTGTCCACTGCTTCTCATCCTTTCACTGTGAATTGCAGGAAAGAGTTTGGCTGTATCTTCCCTACACCCTCCCGTTAGGTAATGGTAGAGTAAGATGATACACACAGTAACAAGAGATCAGGTTGTTTCATAGAAGCTGTGCAACCTCATTGGTGTACAAGTTTTGTTTTGGTTAAACCCTGAAGTATATCAGTACTTGAGGGGAAAGCGAAAAATCCTTCCAGGACCAGGATTATCACCACATTTGCTTTCTGAAGGTGAAACTCCACATATGCTCTGCTGAGCAGCACAGCCCAATGGCTGATGTTTGTGGGGTGGCTGGATTTACAGTAGATGTCACAATTGTGCTTGGTCCTTTCAGAGGATTGGGTGGCAAATCTGTAACTAAGTGGAAACAGCTGTGTATGCCACTACTGCATAGACAAATTACATATGTATGTGCATGGATAAACATGTACACATATGTATTATACACATGCTGCATATTTGTAGTTTTATATGTAGTGCAGACAATAATCAGATCATATACAGTTAGGTCACATAAGCTGTTATGTTGTATACTTAGTGAATGTTTAATTTTCACTTTGGTTTTTAAACAGCAGAATTAGTGACTGAGCGCCTTTGATTTCAGTATTGATGAACACAGGGAGGAACAATTTGTTATTCTTATGTGAACTCATCGCAAGCATCTAGAAGACCGGATAAAAGTACTTGAAGTATTCCCACGTTGCATGTGGAAATGATTGTCTAGTGCTAATATGAGGCTTGTATATATTTTCTGTTTAACCTTTTATCAAACAGTCAGAAATCCCATAGTTCCTTTAGTATCAAAACTCAAGCCTCCTTTTAATGGCACTGATTTCTCCAATTCCCACTGAAATCAAAAGAAATAGAGAGCACTCATATTACAGTGAGCGCTTTGATGGTGATACTGGGGAGAATAGCATGTTTTTCAGAGAGATTTCAAAGGTTAAATATGTGCATTTCCACAGCTCACTACTGTATTTACTCTAAAAATGACTGCTCTTGGTAGATTGATTTCCCTTCTGAATAATATTATGTGGAGTTTAAAAAAGAAATCCCACAAAAAATCTCTTTAATAAAGTCTAGACCAATAGGCACTGAAATCAGTAGCAGAACTCCTACCGAGTTAAATAAAAACAAGTCAAAGTGCTGTGCAATCAGAATTCCTCACTGTAAAACAGGCAACCCCTGCTTTCCCTCCTTCCCCACTTTCTCTGTGTTTCCCTATTAGCTGTGTGGTCAAGTGATGGAGCAAAGGAAAGGTTGACCCTGATGCCAACTGAAGAAGACTTGGCTAGAGCCGGCTGGTTTGCAACATTTGTGAAAACAGTTTGAAAGTGGAATTTTGAATAAGTCATCAAGACTGAACACTAAAAGTAAATCTAGCTGATCATGCAAATTCAATGAAGGGATTAAAAAAGGAAGAAAACAAAAAATCCAAAGTCTAATAAAATTGACTGAAAAAGGTCCAGCATCTGAAATGGTATGAAAAGTGTGATCACATTTAAAATTGTTATTAGAAAAAAACATATTTTTGAGTAACATGTCATTTTCACTTCAAAAATTACATTCATCTGCAAATATAATCTGAGAAATACTAACAGTATAGTACCAGATAATCCATTCCCTAGTCATGTGGGGTTTTCCTCAACCTAATCTTCAACCCAAGCTCCTTAATGAAAGGATATTATGTGGATATTGCACTGAGGGGCAATTGCCCTGCTAAGTTAGTGAGCAGCAATACAAAATGAGAAGAAAACCCTGAAATGGAAAATGTGGTGAAGAAGGGCAAGGTCTGTTTTCTTCCGGGAGAAGTGAAGCTCATTTATCTCTATTGATAAAGGGCAGGTGAAATGGAAGCAGGGTGTGTATGTGTATGTGCTTCTGTGGGTGAATACAACTGTTTTGGTATTCTGCTTGTCACCATTTCATCTCAAATATTCCTACAAGCTCAAAGCCTTGGTATATTAACACCTCAGTAATTAGCTTCCAAAGGAACAAAGAAAAGAGTTAAGGAGCAAATTATTATTGATAGGTAGATTTTCTGTTTTACCCTGGATGAGAAGTATAATGAAACTTTAATGTCAAATCTGCCCACGGTCTGCCTGTTAGTCCCACGATCTGCAGCTTTTTGTTCAGTCATGGACTGCTGCTCTTGAGATCAACCAAAGTATAACTTGGGTTTTATGTTGGATAATTTTATTTATTTATTTATTTTGTTAGAGAATTTTGTATCGGGGACAACTCATCTTTCCAGGTTACAATTGTTAGAGATCCAGTCCCTTTCTGGCACCTGCTCAGCTGTCTGTCATGGAGCAGGTGAGCTCCAAAATGTGATGGCAGAGGGGCCATGTGGACTCATGCAGTATCCTGCCTGTCACACAAGACAAGCTCTGGTGGCTGCTGCAGCTTTGATGGCTAAGCATTCCTGAGAGTCATATGTGGTACCACAAAGTAGTTGCACTGGGATTCACATTTCAAAATGTTACAATATTTTTTGGGGGGAGTTTTAGCATGGCAAAGGCTGTAAAATAGGTTCATACAAAAGAACAATGTGTTTTAAGGGAGGTGATTCAAAAATCTCATTTCCTTTAACACTGCAAAGATTTGAATGTATCTGAATAATATGAATACTCATGAATACTCCCATCCTGCTTTCAACACAGTGCCTGCCATATCTGTATCTGTACCTTAATCTACAATAAATAATTACTATATCCACACTGTATACTATGCAGAGAGAATATTTTGTGGCTTGAGGTAAAGATAGGCTTAATTATCAGAAATACAATAAAAACACTAGGTATTATGTCATGGAGAACCGTAGATTTCTTCCTTTAATGCATGGGGATACAGTCCTACAACTCTTTCATACTAACAGAGGTTCATGGCCAGAGATTGTACACCTAATGGTAAATGAGCTCCTAAGAGTTTGCTCTGTCAATCAAAGCTCTATATTTATGTTTAATAATCTTAGCCCTTGTATGGAAATATTAACATTTTGAAATTGTCTGCTGGAATGTGACGTACTGATCTTTTGATCATTGGATCCTTTTTACTCTGTCATTGTGTCCAGGCCATATTACTTCTCTGATTCTTTTTCTTCCTTCCAGTCTAGAAGAATCACTTTTTGAAGACTTATGCAGCTATTTTTCAGCAGAGTACACACTTGACTGTGGAGAATTTTGCAAGTTTGCAAAATGTGTCAGTAAAAAAAATAGTCTTAGGGAGTTATTATACAATTATTTCTAAATCAATACAAGATATATTTTTCCCATATTAGTTGGCTATTTCCAGCCCAAAAGAATGACTATAATTATTCTGGCGAGCAGATGGAGAAACAAAAAAGGGAACATCGCTTTAGATATCTTTCCTCCTTCTGAAGAAGCTTGGTTGGCTTAGTGTCCCGCTCAGATAAATTATTTGAATCATACAAATTCTGTTCTATCTGAAGCTTACATAAGAAAAAAATACTGTAGGAATAATCTTGTATCTCATAACACAAGACATGGTGAGATGTCAAGACTAAAGAAAGGCACTTAGAAAAACAAACTAGCAAGAAATTCCCTTTTCTCCAGGCAATCAGTGGGGATTTTTATTAGGCTGTACTTTCTGCCAGCAAGGACATGTGTGTCAGACAGATGCTTATTATAATACAACACAAAACCATTATGTGTTTTGCTCTTAAATTGTCACAGTTTGGATAACAATAAATAAAGATGTGGTGGAACCTTCTTATAATCTTGCCAGCTGCACTGGCTAGGCTCAACTGCCTCCTTCAAGGGAGGGAGGAGCATGGAGCCTAGGAACAGCATGCTGGTACTCACAGAATCCTTGTAGATCTCCATTATGCACTTATGGGAACCCTCCTCTTCCCTTCCCTCTTGCTACTGACCAAAATGATCCAGGAGTTACTGAACACCATAAGTATTGTTGTCTCCAAACTAAATAGAGTGGGAACAGTATGGATGCTGGATCTTCAGTGCCAACTCATTAGCTCTAGAGATCCACCGGGTTGTGTTGCACTAGTTATGGTAACATAGACATTGCTTACCACTATGTGTATATGTGTGTTTCACAGAATCTTCTTCTACCCCTTTGCCTGCTGCCAAACAGCTTCAATAAAGAGATAATTGTAAAGTGAAGTGAATAGACTATCATGGGAAGAACTTGGGAACCACTCAACATAACAAAACAAATGAGATTTTTGTAGTTAAGAGTCTTCAACAAGTCTGTTGTCCTACTCTTAAGAGGTTCCTAGAAAAGTGGCTTGAAGGCTATCACTCTTCCACTAAAAGAAACCATGAGAGAGAAGACAAGTTGTGCTGCTTCTTATCCAGTATCAATTCTTTCACTTCACTGCTAGAGGAAGTTCATTTTGCTTCAGTAATTGCTGTGCCAATAATGAGGGATAGGCATTAAAAGGGAGCTGGACGCAACATGCTTTTGGCTGTTGGAGTGGAACAGAAAACAATACACGACTGGTGAAACCATGCAGTGGAAAAGGGGGAAGCGACCCTCCTGCTAGAGAAGAATGATAAATAATTTCACAAGGTGTGTTCACTCATGATCATCAGAGAATGGTTTTCTGGTAGAAGATGCAACTTCGACAGTACCTGGGTTCTTAAATGGATTTTAGGAACTTGAGTTCTTCAACTTGGACTTGAGGTTAAGTGCCAGAAGAGAAGAAAATATCCCTTTGCTATAAGGCATTTTACACAAGACTAAACATTAGCAAATGAAGAAGAAAATTAACATAAAACCTAAGGGAGTTTAGACAAGACATATATCAAATTCTCCAAGAAGACAATGGAACTATTGACAGGAATCCATCAGGATCCAGATCCAAACTAACTAAACTAAACATGCACTAAACATAGCCACATACTAAACTAAACTTGTACTAAATGTCACCAAATGTACTAAAGCAAAATTAGAGAATCCTTACTTTTAACCCATAAAGGTTATAATAGCTTCATAATAACATGACAAGCAATATATCCAAACAAGCTTATTCTGTAAGAAGAGTGTGAATAAGAAATTATTGTATAATTTATTATTCATGAAGAACAGTAAATTATTTTAATCACATTTTCTGCATTATGAATATTGTAAAAAGTGGTGCTGCAGGCAAATGAATGGCCATGGAAAGTGTGATCATTCATTCCAATCTTTTTTTAATAAACTTTATTCAAATTAGAGGAAAAAAATAATAATCACAGGGAATCAAGTGTCTAAGGCGTATCTCTGTGAAATGACCACTTGCTTTAAAAGGACATCAGAAGCCTCTTCAGGGCAAAATTACATTTCCAGCATTAAATCTTTAGACCAGGTCCAGAGACAGTAACACCTGTCTTTAGAAAGTTGATTAAAATTTTTTGAACTCCAGTACCAATTAATATATACTTTTGAGCTCTCCACTTTGCATAGTCATGGAGATAGCTTTATTTTGAGTAAATGGATACGCCAGACTCCAATAAAATACAGTGAATGCGAAAGCTTTATTTTTATTTAATAAATGAAAGATAGATCAATGGCTTGGCTAAATGAAGCTAGGTGAAGCTTGACCTTCTGGATGCTAACAAACTCCTTTTAATCTGAATTAGTATTAGGGGTATTTTATAGAACTTCAATGTGTTGAAGAATTTGTGTCTCAGTTATTTTAGAAGCATTCAGATGTTATTTCACATGTGTTTACACTGGACAGATGTTTTAAAAACCACAGCTTTTATGGAATCTGAAAACTGTTATTTTTCCCTTTCTTCTAGACTACAGAAAACAGATCATGTGCTGAACATCATTACCTCCAGAGAAGAGAGAGGACTACTAGGAAGCTCCTTGAGGACTTTAATATTGCCACTCTAGAACACCGATAGGTGTTAAAATTGGGGAATGGACTAGAAAATGTCTAGACATCTTTTTTTTGTTCCTATCTTCTATAACTCTATGTTCCTGTACTATCATTAAGATTGGCAGTACAAAATATTAGATATAAATGGGGACTCCTAACAGCTTTCTAAGAAATGTATCTTGCCATTCTTATTTTATGAGCTTATGCATCATTTTACAAGTATTTTTCTTTTTACACTTTTAGTGTGGTATCCTTCTTACTATGTCCTTACAAAGCTTGAGTTCCAATTACAATAACATACCTTAAAGGACGAGATGTTATTTTGCTGTGAGAATAACAGTACTGTCTGCACAGAGGAGAAATGCTTAGCCTGCACTAAGCTCCATACTGTCTTCATTAAAACTGCTACTATACCAGACCAGCTATTTTAAAAATAGATGAGATGTGTACGTTTGTGACTGAAGTATAGACCCAGTCTTTGAGTGGTCAATTAACATGGATTTCCTTAAAATCAAAACATGCTAAGCCTCAGGAAAAAAAAAAAAGTATATCAAGACAGCATCTTATAAGTAGGATTTTCATGAAGGAAAGAATGATTTATACCAACAATATATGCATTTGGTTCTTCAATAAGATCATTTAGCACATCCTGAAATAAGTGCGCAATACTGGCAATATTGTCTAAGAAGGGTGCCCACATGATTACATTGAGCTAGAGGACTATTCTGTATGGGACCAAGCTTAGGTGAGATGAATCCCTCTCAATGGTTATTGGAAATGGAAAAGGTCAGCAGCCTCTCTTTTTTGCTAGGCAAATGAATGTTTTGGGGAAGCCAGCAGGAAAATGGCATAAAAGAATGAAAGGTATAGCTACTGTGAGATGTTATTTTCTTAAAAGAACCTGGGCCACATGTTGGTTAAGAAGGTAGCCACTGCCTTTACTACTATTGATTTGCTTCTGTCATATTTTTCTTAGAGCTATTTCTCTATCATGTGCATACAGAGAAAAGAGTAAGACTCAGGGTCATGCAGATTCAGATTCAGTCTGCAGGGAAGTGTGCTGATTCCCTTTTGGCATCGCATGCCACAGCCAACTGTCTTTAGCAGAGAGGAGGCTTGATAGAGACATATTTCTTCACTCTGGTGACCAGAGAGTCCAGGAGTGGGGAAAACCCAAAGTATCTTTCCACCTTTAGTGTACTTTCTGACATAAAATATGGCAGGAAGGATGCAGTGGTTTGTGTGAAGACTGAGGCTTGTTCTCCTCTTTGGAGAAGCTGGGAGATGGAGATACAGTCTGTGACCCACTAAGTCACAATTTCCATCTCAGGTTGATATTGGGGCAACGCTTCTGCTCTGTACACTGAGCTAGGCTGAAAGCAGCAGTAATGAATGCCCTCCAGTATTTAGTCTGTCATTTCCCCCCCGCTCCTTTCTTATTAAGAAGGTGATTCATTTCCCATTTCAGTGAAAGGAAAGACCCCTGCAGATCGCATGGAAGCTGGATCATGCTGCAACACAGTTAATGTTGCAGGACAGCACAGTGTTGCCATCAGAACTAATCCCAGCAGTGGCATATCAAATCACCCCATTTCCATTTAGCTTTCGTCAGTGCAGGCAGATATGGATTTGGTCCATAGAATGGCATTTGCCTT
>WAAD01031673.1:1699-13888 GCA_013389945.1 Fregata magnificens
GTAATGAACCATCTCTTTTCTTCTGGCAGCACCAACTGCAGAATCTTAGCTATCTAAAATAATTTGTTGCAAAGAGCTATTGGCCTTTCATTGGATAACGGTAGCATTCCTCAGCATTCCACATCACCACTTGTTAAACTGAATTTTTTTAACTCATTCCTGATTGTTAGCATTTTAACTGCTCCCATGGTGAATACTTGCCTGCTTTGTTCTATCCCTTGTTTTTATTCCACAATGTATTTTCTTTACTTTGTCACAGGCTTTTTTTGTTGTTTCCCTTGATTGATTCAGCTTTTTCTGTAACTCCTTGATCCTGCTGACACCTCTGGAAATGAGTCATAGCAATCATCATATATGTAACAACTCATTAGGTGACCAGTCAAAATTCTCTCTTTATTGTAAAATTCTTTACTGAAACTTCCATTAAGTACCAATAAAGATGTCGTATTAAACTTTCTTCTTTTTGTATTCTCACTTGTCGTGACATACTAAAATAGCTTTTTGTAATTTGAACAGATAGTTAAGATCCTCAACTCATACACTCCGATAGATGATTTTGAGAAAAGAGTGACTCCATCATTTGTTCGTAAAGTCCAGGTAAGAGCTACAACTATTATTTCTCATATTCAAGTTACAGGATACTTCATACACACAGTTTTTGGTGCTACGTAGTTATGCTTGACCTTTACATCACATTATTACTAAGTTGCTCAGCTTCTAGACATTTGGAACTGATCAAAACAAGTCTCCTTAACATCATGTGAAAGCAAGATTTGCAATGGGAAGCACACAATGTACTGTTTTTGCTTTGATTCTTAATACAATATTTCTTACCCTTTCAGGCTATGCTAAACAATCGTGAGGATGTTCCACAGCTGATGCTCGATACCAAATATCTCTTTCAAGTGACGTTTCCTTTCACCCCCTCTCCACATGCCTTGGAAATGATACAAGTCCCCAGCAGCTTCAAACTTGGCTTTCTGACAAGGGTTTAATAAAACCGATGCATTGGTATTTCCTCAGAGACTATATAAAGACAGGCAGACTTTCATGGTTCATTTTTCCAGCTGGTGGATAGTATGGCAGCTTGCAGTGAATTAAACTGTTAAAAACTTGTGCTTGAGTCAAGACTTAAAAAGTACGAATAATTTCAGCTTGTGGTTTCATTCTCTCTTTTCTTACCCTTCTCCCTTCATTACAGTCCTACAATGATGACTTTATATCATCAGCTGGACACAAAGCTAACTGTACATTTTTTTAGCCCAAACCTGACAAGAAAAGCATTTATCTGACAAGTTTGCATTGGTGCCCTGTCAGTACCAGTCAGAGGCAAAGACTGCCATGTGATAAATATTATTACTTTACAATTTTCCTTGCCTTCACTTCCTTTAACAAGAGATTTTTTTCCAAGGTAATTCTATTCATTGACTTCATACACTGGATCTGTTTCACAGTAGCTTTCACCCTTCTATAGTTCTTATACCTTTATTCCTTTCATAAAAGAAGTCTTTTATAACAGTTCTTCCAGAAGACTGTAGTAGAAGGGAAGGGAAGGTCCACAATTGTTTAAAAAAAAAATCAATATAAATAGCTACATTGAAACTGGAGAGTCGAGATCAGTCTAAGGGAATTGCTGTTACAAACCCACACTGTCTTTTTGTAGGCATGCTGGCTTGGCTCACTGTATGCCTGCATTGCAGTTCAGGCATACCAGGCAGCTCTTCAGCCAGGGGAAGGACTCGGGTGGTCTTCCTGAAGACACATTTCAGTTTTGTTCTCTGCAATGGCAAGTCTGGATTTTCATATCAGTCATAATAGTAGAAAAGTCAGATATAAAATTCATGGCATGATCCAGGTTTGAATTACAAGCTTGTTTACTCTAAAAAACAGGAGTCATCTCCTGGTTTGGGTCCACCTCTAGTGCAGTGTATTTCAGAATATACACTGAGTATGCACACATGTGCACATCTTCTTTCTCCCTTTCTTTTTGGCTGGTTTCCCTCTTCCAGTCCAGACACTGAGTAGGAGTGAATGCAGCTACTGTGGTCTGGTCTTACTGATAAACTAAGCTTAATTCCTTACATTTCATCTTTATTTCATTTCAGTTGCAGGATCCTTAGAAGCAGAAGTGGTCCTCTTTTTGCTTTGTTTAGCCTTCTCCCTGTAGTCAGAATGCAACAAACAGTAACTTTATTTAGTACTGGACCCTGTCAGATCAATTGGAGAAACAGCATTCACCTCACTGCAATGATGACTCTACTTAGAAATTCCTCAGTAAATAATGCTAGTTTTCTAGCTAGTCTATTAGACATAGTTATTAAAATCAAGTACTAAAGCTTTGAAATATTTAACACAATATTTAATTCATTTAGTTAATTTAAGTATTACAGGAAGGAACAATTGATGTGATTTTTTTTTTTATTATACAGTGTTAGTACTGCTTGTTTAATTTCACAGAAGAATCTGTAAGTATAAAGAAGGAATCACTCTTGCTATTCAGTGTTCTTGGTGTTTACTATGGACAGTGAAATATTCATGGTGATATCCAGAGAGATATATTCAAAATATATGAAGGAAAAATTTTGTGTTTTGTTCAGTAACAATAAAAGCTGTACAAATATCACAGATGTGTAGGTAGACTAGTATTTTAATCTGTTAAATAAAGTAGCTTTTAAATCAATTTGTAGTGCTTTGAGTGATGCAATACTTATGTTTTCAGTATGGGATCATTTGAAAGAAGTTACTTGGAACTATGTGAACATTAGTGAATGCTGTCAGTCTTGTATTGCACCATTTATTTAATGGTCCAGTTGCTTTGCTGTAACATTGTGTATCTTCCTGTGAGAATGGTATGCTGTCCTCGGCTCCTCATGAATTTCTGTAAATATTTTAATGCAAGCAAGTTTTGTTGCTGTAATTTGTATATAGCCTTTTTTTTACAGTTACTGGAGCTGCATGTCTGTTACCTGGGACGGTATGAGTAAAATCACAGTCCACTTTTACATCTACATCACACAGAAGTGTCAGAAGGCATGTATGTCTTTATGACAAAAATTGCTGATGAAGGAAAATTGTTCTGACAATTTGATGCTCGGTTACTTTGAGAGGTTTGTGTGAAGCATGCTATTAACACTGTATGCAAACAACAAAATATATTTTTTAAAAGAAAGTTCAGAATGATCAGTGTCTACTGTATGCTCTCAGAAAGTTATCTTGTTTTTGCTGACATTAATGCCTTCAACCACTGTGTAGGTACAAAATTCTGTTTGTTATCTGCAATTCTAGATATAAGGAGTAGTTTTAGTGAAGGCAGGTACATGAAAGAGGCACTACTGAGATTAACTTTTCTAGAATAATAGTAAAGGAGAAAGTTATTTCATTCAAATGGGCAAATGTCAAATGATGATCCTTACTGCAGTGGGAAAGCACTGAAATGGCCTATGGAGACAGGCGTAAGATGCTATTGGCATCTTTGCATATGTTTAGACATGTAACTCCTGCAGTTTCTGGGAATAGGACTCAGCAGCATAGGTGGTCCCTTCCAGTCCTGTGTTCCCATAATATTCTAATAAAAAAGATTAGGACAGGGTACTTCTACCCAAGTCTCTGCTGGGCTGAGACCTAATATTTTTCCTTTTTTTTTTTTTTTCCTCACTTTGTCTCAGAGCCTCTTGGCTATCAAATGCAAACATCTAATGGCATGATTTCAGTGACTTCCGTAGAGTCTCAATAGTAGATGTGAGCTTCAGCACTTTTTAAATTTTTCAGAAGTGTTTTCATAAATTTCCCCTACATTTTTTAAAAGAGTGCAAAAAAGCAGCCATTTTTAATCTTATTGATTTTAAATTTATTGTCTTAAAACAGGTGAATAGTAAAAGAATATCCAAGGGAGAACCAGCATGGACACTAATCAATTTGTTTGACTTTTAAATTTCATTAAGAATATGAGATAGACTTAACATTGGCAGTGTTATTTGTCAGAATGTCAACTTGCTAGTTGGAAAAATCAGTCATCAGTCACCTCCCCAGTATGTTTAAACTTTAACATTTGGAAACCATCCAAAAATTGTTGCTATATGGAACAGGCAGGTAAGATCTAGTTTGCCTAATAGTTTATGTTCTTTATTCTATATTCTGAAAGACGGCAGTTAAAACAAAGCCTTTAAACTATAATTGTCAGTACATAACTGACCTGAGGTGATACAAGTGGAGAGGCTGAGCTTTAAATACCCTTTAAGTAGACTTAACAGGAAGGTTGCCTTTCTACGTTAGCAGTTGCACACAGCTTATTTAGTCATCTTAAGAATCTCCAGGTTCTTGCTGTTTGAAAAGGTGAGTATTTTTGGATATTTATCAATAAGATTCATTGTGAAGAATTTCTTTGTAAGTAGCGTATTTCTTAATGTTTCGCTATGCTACCATTTTTAAATTTCTACTGTAACTTTAAAAACCTAGTAAGTTTAAATTTTCAGGCTACAGTGCAAGAAGTTGTAATCTTTTTAGACCTTTTTGGTTTAAATAGTTTATATCTGTATAAAATAGTATACAAATCCATCATTGTCCCAAACAATCTCAGGTACAATACTGCTTTTTAATTATTCAGAAGTTTTGTTGACTTCTCTTATAGCAAAATTTTGTAATATGTCATAATCTCATCTGAAGTAAAATACTGATAGCAGGTATGATTCACCCTGTATGTTACTCCAGCAAATTCTCACACTTTTTCAAAGATTAATTCTGCCCAGAATATTTATTCCAAGCCTAATAGATCCTCATCTAAAGTCTCTAGATCTAGTAATGATATTTTGTTCAAATAAGATGGCATTTTTCCCTGTAATACTTTCATTTTACACTTCTTCTGAAGTGAAAGTTTTCCTCCCAAAGTCTTGTTGGCCTAGTGTCTTGAAGCTTCACACCAAGTATATAAATCTGTGACTATGTCACCTGAGTTGCCCTCAGTGGGAACCACTAATTCTAAGAACCTCGGAATAACAGGTTATTCAGTTGTAAATGTCTGATTTTAAGAATCTAGTAGAACTGAGCCCTGGTGCTGTAGTCACTTTAAAGCTATGAGCAATACTAGCACAGAGAAGCTCCCTGAAAGGATGGCAGCTTGTGGTCTCAGGCTCCTTGTTTGCAAAAGAATGCATTAAAAACTTCAGGACATATTTGTTGCTTTTCATCAGATGGAATATAAACCTCGTTGACTGCATGTAGCTGATCGAAAGCTCTGTGCAAATTTCAGATTAATGCACTGTAGTTCCTTTCAGGACAGATTGCTTCCCACATGTTTTGGGATGAAGTTATGCATCTCGTGGAGACAACAGCAAAACTTTTATTGACTTGAGTGTGGGCAGGATTTCTGAGTTTATCATCTCATTTTTCAGGTAGTCCACTGAAATACTTAAGAATAAGCAGCGGAATGCAGGCAGGTGCATAGAATAAATTTGGTTTGGTTTTCGTATAATGTCCAGCCAAACAAATTCTAAAATCTGCATAGCTCACTGAATTTCTTTTGCTCCATTTAAATCTCTCTTACAATAGCTTCTTCTAATTGTTAACCATAAACTCATTCTTTATGTACATGTCTAAATAATGTTAAAAGCTTTCATTTTAGAAGTGGTGAAAGGTCCCATTTTCCCTATGAAAAATGTACAGAAAAAAATGACACTACAGTATTATTCTTGTTTGGTTTTCTGACTCTCAAGTACTTTTTAATTCTCTGTTGATGATAGTGCTTTGATCCTAGAGATGCCTGGCTTGAGAACAAAAGTGGATTCATAATGACCCAGCTTTCAGTGTGCTTGAAGCGTCAATTTCTGCTCAAGCAGCACATTGCTGATAATATTTTTGTAGCTGCTGACTGAATCCTAGGTCATCTTTTCAGCTTTAAAAATAATGCATAAGATTGACTCTTTAATAATGCAGTGGAAAAACAATAAATATTGGTAAGTGCAGATTTCTCACAAATCCAGCTGTTGTTATACATTTCTGGTTACTGTCTGCTGACAGTGGTTAAGTAAAACTAAGAGTAGTTTCCTGCATGTAATGCATTGCACATTATAACAATGTGTAATCAGTGTACATTATAACACTATATATTTTGCTTTGTATTTTCCTTCATAAAAATATAATCTGCAGAGCATGTGACTGTCTTGCAGATAGTGACAGTTCATCAAGCTCAAGAGATTAGTCAGAGAGGGAGATTATCCAGCCTACAGATGTCTATATACAGTCTAAGCTGCATTAGCTAGCAGAGCAGTAGTGGGAAGCTTTGCGCTGGACTGGAATGCACTCTTTCCTTCTTCTCCATCTCTTTCAGCTCTCTCGAACCGCAAAGATGTGTGACCAGACCTTTTTAGCAGTTGTATTTGGTCCATGTGACAAGTGCTCCAAAGAGAAGCCTCTTAGGGCTGTTTACATCAAATCAGAACAACTCAGCTACTGCTCACTATGTGTGGAAATGGTATGTTATTGATTTTATCAGCCAGAATGTGGAAAGACTGCAAAAAACGGAGCTTGGATGTATTAATGGTCTGTTATGTTGGATTTTTCTGGAGAGCAAAAAAGCATTGCTAGGCCTATAGACTGCCAAACAAACACCTCTGCAGACACCTGGTGTTGCCAGGAGCCTGCAACAGTGGTGGCCCTGAGGTTCAAGGATGCTTTTCACAATTCTTGATTGGAAAATGGCCACGAGATTTTTCCCCTAGGGAACCGCATTCCTCAGCCGTGCAAATGTTATGTGCCCATCTAAACTCTGCGGTATATGTGTGCAAGTCTGCTTGGCCTATGATCTTGAGTGTTTCCCATTACCTTTAACAGAACTTAACAAAAAAAGATGAAACCATTGCAATAAACTCATTCACTAGTGACTAGGGGATATGAAGTTCATCTAGACTGCCTCAATAAAAATGAGGCACAGGTGAAGTGCTGTCAGAACTTCTTCATGGCCCACATTTCATACTGACACCATGTTGTCTCGTATGCTATGTGCAGTACTTGGGTGAGAGCTGGAAGTAGCTACAATGAGGATGAGGTGCGAAAAGGTTGCACCACAGTGGAGCGTCTTCTGTCACCATGTGTGTGCCTCACCACAGAAGGTGGTAATAGGGGCGATAGCAAACCTGCTAGCCTGACCAGCAGGTCCTGCCAGAACACCTGCATGAAGAAGGGATGATGTTGGAGGCTTTATAATCCCCAGCAATTACTGGTGAGGTGATATCCCACTCTCCTGGTAGGGAACACTGTTCTAGAGAGATCACAGTGCGTTTTTTTAGATGAAATGCAAAGCTAAGGTCATGAACCTATGTGGCTACTGAAGAGCTGGTCTCCAAAATTCCTTTTGTAAACTTAAGAGTGTTGTCCTCATTATACTCCAACTTGGAGTAGTTTATTTTGTCTTCCCGAACCATTGTGTATTATCAGTTGGAGATCTGTTTCCTCCCCAGAACTGGTCTCTACCATGACTGAGTGGGGTCCAATAGTTTGTTGCATTTGAGCGTCAGATTAAATAATCTCTGCCAGAATGCTAAAAGGTTTAACTAGCTGTGTTTACAAAACACTGTTTTAGAGGCAGATGAGAGCACCGATTTGGTGGTTGTAGGTGGTGCGGTGTGTACAGTTCACTGGCTGACACAGCACATTCTCATGCGTTACATTGTTTAGGAGGAAATTTAGATGTAATGACTGCAAGACAAAAGACAGTCCCTTCCCGGATTATTTGCTTCTCCTGACTTTGAAATGGCTGCTTTGTTCAGGTCCTTCTTGGCCAACAGCCTATAAATAGCTATTTATCCAATAAATTTTTGCATGACTTGATAAATCCATGCTGGAATTGCAGGAAACTGGCTGTTTGTTATTTACAGTTCCTGCAACTTTCTCCTTATTATTCACATTATGGCAGTTAAGACTCCTACCAACTGAAACAGCTGCTAGGTGGAAGCAGATTGAGACTTCAGGAAGAATTGCGTCAGTACCTAACAGCCTGTTAGGCTTCCTATTAGCACTGCAGTAGGATCTTGGGTTTTCTGGTAGATCTGGCTTTAGCTTGCTTCTTCATATTGATTCTGTAAAAGATTTAAAAAACAAATATTCAGAACACAGAGAGCTCTTTGCACTAGCACTGAAATACGTATGGGTAGGGAAATTGTATCCTTTGCTTTTTTGAATTGATTTTTCAGAGCTGTGGGTATGCTTTGGCTTATATCAAAATGCACAATATATCCTTGCCACGCTTGTGCATGTTTGTGGATGTATGTGCATAATGTGGTGTATAGTTGGCTGATCCTTTTGCAACTTCCTGATTTGCACATGCAACTCCTAATTTCAATCCAGCAGATGCACACATGCATTTTCATCAGCCAGTCTTTGTGATTTTCCCAAAACCAACATATGTTGAGGGATAACAGAAATTGCTGATTTTGAGATCACCCTACTTCAATTGTTTGCCTTTTAGACAAAATAATCTTTTCCCTCTGGGGTTTTGCCTGCTTTGGAGATGGGTGCTAATCAGTAGAAACTCATTCAGTGTTTGCTGGTTTAGTCTCCCCACAGAAGTATTAGTAAATTAGCTTACAATTTAAAAAGAGATCAGCTGGTGAATTAGTGAGAGTGAAAACTTATTTTAAAGACCTAACTTTTGAGATAGGCAACAATTTGTGACACGCTGTTAGACCCTCCATTTTCCCCAGTGTCCTTATTAATGGAAGAGTACCAACTTTCTTCCATGCATCCCCATCACTGCAATCTGGTGTATTTGCCGTGTGTGGAAGGTAGGTTTATGATTGCAGTAATGACTGGTTTTGCCACAGTTCTTGGTGATTAATGTTTCTGTAAGCAGCTTCATAGAATAATGCCGTATAGAAAGCTGACTACTTTGAGTGGTTACCTCAAAATAGCCTCAAAATATACGAAGCCATGTCAGCTTGCCTTTGCTTCATCAGGAAGAATCAGAGAAAAAAGCTGTCTTAGAAGAAGTTGTCCTTGTTTTGGACAACTTGGAAGCTCACTGCTGCTGACGACATAGCAGCCAGTTTGGAAGTGACCAGCTTTCTAGGGAATGCCAGTGGTCAGTATGAAGCCACAGCAACAAATACTTCTGTGTGCCAGTTGTTACTGCACAATTAATGGATCATAACGTTACAAAGCGGAGTTCAGTTACTTGTTACTGCTTTTCCATATATTCCACATACCATATCTCCTGTGCAGGATGTTTTCACAGCCTTTTGTCCTGTGCTGATGTGTTTTGAAACTCATCTGAAAGCAGAGACCAGACTAAGAGGACCTATACTTTATCCACTGCTGCTGACTGAACTGCCATTTCAGATTAAACATGCCTTCAGCATAGTGAATTCTAATACTGTGTTAACAAATTATTTTATTTAATGTTTACAAATTTTTTTTGAGCAATTGCTAATACATTGTTAAAAGTACATTGCCTTCAGTATGGTTAGATTTATGAAAAGGGGGAAAAAGCCTTGATTGTTTACTAAATGGTAACATTTTTCTTTTTTAGTTGACCTAGTACTATGTTATCCTCTAAATTAATCCAACCCTGGTTCATTTTATTTAAAGCTCCCAAGTGGCCTTACTCTAGCCTGTGTTTTTTGCATGGTTAGCTAACAACTATATGGGTCGCTAAGCAGCTTGGCCAGATGAAATAAATACTTTTTTTTTTTTTTTAATTCAAACTAATGAAATACATGTTTGTATCACACACTTCTATAGCTCACTCTATTTGGTAGAGGCTTCTCTGTCACCTCATGGCTCTGCTTATCCCTGTCATCTTGGGACTAGTATTGTATCAGTCTGAACATGTATGGTTCCCAAAGACTCTCACCTTCTGTGCTGTTCTTTGTAGACATTTTAATCCTGTTCGCCAAGGCAGTGACACTGTTCACATCAGTAAGGCAAGAAAGTCTGGGGTTTTCACTGTCAGAACTGTGCCAACTATTTGACATACAGGTGTTATCTAAGCCAAATTCCTTAGAGCTGATGTGTTTCTATCAAGGCAAAGAAATTTCCTATGGTTTTTGTTGGATTTAACTTCTGGGCCCCTACACACTTATCAGGTGTCAGAAATAAGGCATTTGTCTTAGATTAAAATCCTTCAAGAATGAAGTTTCTTCTTCAGAATCTTCCCCTGCCACTCCCCCAGGACACAGCTGCATTGTTGAGTTTAATATAAGTAGGTTTAATTTTTCAGACATGAAGATAACACACTAGAAGCTTTCTGTCACTTTCCTGCTAAAAGATGCTTTTTTTTGTTCTTTTGGTATCACTTTAAAAATACTGAATTTTTATTTCCTTGGCACCATCAGTGTGCTGGAAGGCATTTCCCATGTGCTGTTTACTCTGAGGGCCTTTGAAGGATGCTCCCATATCCAGCTGTATGTGAACTCTGTAGATTATACTACCTACTTTTTATTTTGTGATACTGAATGTAACTGGATCAATTCAGTTCAGGGTTCAAAATCAAGTTCAGGGTTGCCTGCGTGGCCATCAGGCTGGGGGGTTAAGTCACACTGGTTTCTGTGGACAATGAGAAGACTGGAAACACATCCACTGTGTTTGACTCTCCAGCGAAGTAACCCAGCTCCTGCCTGCAGATCCATTGACTAAGAGAGACCGTGAGCACATGGCCAGACGAAGGCCTGAATTCAGCCTCCAGAGTGAGAGTGAAGCTCAACAGTTCTGCCTGTGCATCCCGGTCGGACAGTGACAATGCTGCTAAGCCCAGTGTGGGAAAGGACTTTTATTTTCTCCAGGACCCACGCTGTGTCCAGGATGTGCCCAGAGTCTAAACAACAGCTGCAAACATGTATTTTCTTATCTCCCATTCCAATCTTGGCTCATCTCCAGGTTGAACAATAGCCATTGGATTGTCTATTTTCTGGCTAAAGGGAGACAATGGGAGCCAATATGAGCAAAGTTACTGCATGTAGATCAAGGACAATTACTGTAATATAAAAGAGGACATTTTCAAGAAACTCCCCTTGCAGGGAACAAAAAGCCACTAGGCCATGTGCCACAGCTCTTAGCTGCTCTGTGTGCCCAGCACACACTCCCGGTCTGCACCTGAGCAGGGCCTGCAGAGCCACGGAGCTGTGCCCTGGGCTCACACCAACACCAAACTGGAGGGTTCTTTGTTCCCTTTGGGGTTTTGGAAACTGGTCCCTTTCAAGGGCTGGGAAGGGCACAGACCCTAATGTGCTCATCTGTGTGCAGGTGAAAGAGGTGGCTGGTTTAAGGGGAAAAGGAAAAAAAACCCCAACAACACAAAAACAAACAAACAAAACCCAAACAAACAAACAAAAAGAAAACAACCCTGATAACACAAAATTTAAAAATGAGGAATTCAAAGCATAGCAGAGAGAAGGGCTCACACCACTGCATGTGTCCTGCTGGCACAGGAGCTGGGCCAGAGACCTTCTCCTAGTCACCCCTACCCATAGGGCTATAAGGGAATGATGGAGCTGATCTGGGATTTCCTAAGTCTGGACAGGATCTGTCTTCCCAGTCTGGTATTTTAAAATGCCGCTGGGGTGCCCGGCGACTTTTTTTTTTTTTTTCTCCTTCCCCCACGCAGTGTGCAACTTCTGGTACAAACAAGTTGGGGTACAAAGCAGAAACGCCCTTTTGCATGTATTTCTGGGGAAGTGAAGCCTTTGGGCTGCAAGAATGGCTCCGGATGCACAGCAAGTATCTGCTGGTGGAAGCCTGTGGGTAGGAGGAGGGCAGGAGGCGAGGCTGGTCCCAGCTGCTGGCCTGGAGGCCGGCGGGGGTGCTGAGCCTGCTGTGCTGCCTTGCAGCACGGGACCGGCAAGGGCCGCTGGCCGTCACGGGTGTTTTTCCGCACGGTGTCTGGTGAGGTGCTGGCTGCGGCCGGGGCTGGAGGAGCATCCAGTCCGGCCCTGGACGTCAGCGTGGGGAGGGGGAGGGAGCCCGGGCCGGCTCCGGCGCCGTTGCTGAGGCAGCAGGAGCCTCGGCAGCATCCCCGAGAGCCAGGCGAGCAAACTCCTCCTCCCTCCCGCTCTCATCTCGTCTCTCTCCCCGCTTCCTTTGCAAAGATGGCAACCGAGGGGCTGCACGAGAACGAGACCTTGGCATCGCTGAAAAACGAGGCTGAGAGCCTGAAGGGCAAGCTGGAGGAGGAGCGGGCCAAGCTGCACGACGTGGAGCGTGAGT
>WAAD01031673.1:14107-39388 GCA_013389945.1 Fregata magnificens
CGGCGGCTTCTGGCCTGGCCCGGGCTGCGCGTCCCGCGCTGCCCGTGGCGCGGGGGGCGGAGGAGACCGCGGAGCGTCCCCCTGGGTGGATTCTGAGGCTTGTCCGCATCCTTCCAGTGCGCGTCTCCGTGGCAGAAAGAGAGACTAAACCCGGGCTGGTGGAGGTTGGTGGGAATTTGCTCTAATGAGGCCGGGATTTCACGCAAGGTGAAAGGGCTTAAAAAGGAACATCGTTTCCCAAACCAGCTCCTTCTCCCCCCTTCCCCCAGGGGAACAACTTGCAGGGATCCAGTGCTGATTCAGAGGTGCGGGGTGAGTCAACGCTCGAGCTGTCGATGCGCAACACTTACCGGCTGCAGTGTCGAGATCCGTGGTTAATGTAACAGAAATGACACGGACAGATTTCAGCCCTGCCCTCCCCCCACGCCCCCTCGCCCCGGTTCGGGAGAAAATAAGCTAGACTTATTGTTATGGAGCTTCTCAAATAGGTATTAATTAATTTGTCCCGAGATATAAAAATGCTTTTATTTTTATAATTACAATACTTAATATACTGCAGGGGCTTTTTTGAGGAAAAACATGTAAATTGCTGTATTCCTCTGAAATGATATGGCTCACTTTATTAGAAATATTAGTGGGCCATTAAAACTTTCATTTAATCTGTTTTGATGCCTTAATGTTGAAAAGGAATCTGAGCCTGTATCCAGTGATTTAGCTCTTAGTATTTTGTAAGACTGAGGGACTGGAAAACATTCTTAAATTTCAGGTGGGGAGGGTTAAAAGATCTTCTTCTGGAGTAAATAGAGCATTTTCCTGTCCAAATTAGACAATCATATGTTATGAGTGTCCTATTAATAGGAATCATTAAACAAATGGAGATGGCCTCATTACAGAAACATTACCGTAAATCGTCATATTCCTATAGTATAATTTCTGTATCAGAAGTAGTGGGGCCTCTGTTTAACAGACCCCTTAAGCATACGCTTAAATCCATTTTTGCTCACAAAGAGTTTTACCTATGATTGCAGTGAAACCGCAACTGTGTGTGTCATTGATAGTCATAGGATATTTATGTCTTTGTCACATGTAAAATCTGTAAACTTATGTTGGAAGGCTGTGTTTGCATAGCCGTGACATGATTTCTAAGACAAAAGTCTTATGCTGCTGTACAACAATGCTCCCTCATGATATTTTATATAATTGATTCTGTATCAGAGCTTTTTTGCAGTTAAGTTATCCCCAAGAACTATTTCTGCAGAGATTGTAAGTTTCAGAATAAAGCATCTCTTCTTCTGGTTTGCTTTTTCTTTTCCTAATCTAAAATTGTATCTTTTGCATTTTTTTGCTCTGATCATGACTTTCCTGCTGTGGTTCCCAAAACAAACAGCTGGCTGAACTAGGATTGCCCTTATTTGTTCAACTGCTTTTGAACAGCAGCCCTCAAAAATGTGGATAGAAAAAGGAAATACCAAATGTGCATTTGATTTGCAGTCTTACAATTTTAAGGATTCAATTCTATTGCTTAAAATTTTAGGTGTAGATAAAACCGTTTGTTCTGTTCATGCGATCCATACATTTTTA
Source organism: Fregata magnificens (assembly GCA_013389945.1). Classification (NCBI taxonomy): domain Eukaryota; kingdom Metazoa; phylum Chordata; class Aves; order Suliformes; family Fregatidae; genus Fregata; species Fregata magnificens. Next base: position 15,689 of record WAAD01031673.1, read on the forward strand.
AGGCCAGAAGAGACCATTAGGACCAACTGAATTCCAGCACAGAAAAGATCAAAGACCCAATAGTATCTGCATCAAGTCCACACCTCCTGTTCAGGCCAGATGATGTTTTAGAAAAATAGCCCATTTTATCTGGACCTTTGTAAAACCACTCAAGCTACCTATTGCCTTTAGCTGATCTACTTGCCTGAGTGCATAATTTTCAACTATCTTGAAACAATATTGGAGAATGCTTCAAAATAATTATCTGACTCTAAAACCTGTGCTAGGCGGGTGCAGGATTATTATGGCTGTGGTTGGAGATAAGCGTCCTCAGTAAGGCTAAACCAGACAATTCCACAGAGTCTCGGCTGTGTTGACATAATGGAAACACTTTGCCCATTGTCTGTGAAACGTTTGTTTTTTCAGATATGTTCTGGACACACACATCTTTCCAGCTGCCATAATAACCTCCTGTCCCGTGTTTTCATGTCTTTTGATTGGATCATTTGGCAGGTTTCCATGGGCAAAAGTAGGGGGAAATGTATCTTTTCCTCAGTGGGTTTATATGGTACTTTCTCAGAAACTTGCTTCTGACCTCCTGTTAGAGATGCTATGGATAAATTGTCAGGAATGGTGGACAGCACTTGTCCCCTGGCTGGGTGAGACTGGCCAATCGGAGATTTCAGGTGAGAACATTATTCTAGCACAGCTTGCAGGGCTGGTGGTTTTGAAAGACAGCTCTTCAAAAGCTAATCCACCAGAAATCTGTCTCTGCCTTAGGCAGAAATTGCTGCCCTGACCCTGTGCCAGGGAAGGATCTCGAAGTTAAGGATGCCTGCTCTCTCGCTATGACAGCCCTTCCTAGCCCATGAGCTTTCTTGCAGCTCTAGAAAAGTGACAAAGGGTGAAGCAGCAATGCAGCTCCAGAGCAATCACCTGCCACATGGGATGTGGAGCTCAGCCTCCAGCATGGCGTTGAAAAGCTTAAGATTTCCTCCACCAGCTTATTAAAGCATGTGAGCTTCTGCATTTATTTCAAAAGGTTTGAGTCAGGCATTGCCCCCGTAGCTAACAGCAGCTGGATCATCGTAGGTTTCAGCGTGGACAAACACACAACACAGGGAAGCGCTGGATCCTATTAGCTCTTCTCTAGACAGAGTCATTTTTAATTCTGGTGCCAGGGTCTCCTTCCCCAAGACCCCTACTCTGCTGTGAGACTTGAAGCAACTCCCACCCTCGCTGACACTCTGTGTGAAGTGTGTCAGAGCTGCCACAAGGTGCCAAGATAGATCATGGCCCTGCTCAGCTCCACGCTGGACAAACAACGCTGGAGCAGACCAAATAGGTTTCCTCAGATGATGCTTTCTCCCAGACACGTGCAGATGACCCCAGCACGAGGTATCAGGGTTACATGAGATACGTTTTAGTTGTGTCAGCTGCAGTGGGATGAATTTTATGTCAAAGTTTGCACACTTGGAAATGTAAATGTGTTGGGTTTTTAAGAATATCAGCTGAAAGCACTGCTATTAGATGAGGTATGAAAGAACTGACTTCTCCACCAGAGGATGCTACTCAGGAAAGTTGCTTGCCTGCCCTCTCTGTTTCTCTTTCCCATAAAAGAAAAAGCTGACCCACCGATGAAGTCCTCGATGTGCGTAGACACCGTTGCGAAGTTGGGTAGCGCACTCTTATAGCAAATGCCAAGCTTCTCTGCTCAGTCAGAGCTGTGTCCTGGCCCTCAGTGCTCCCCTGGCTACCAGAAGGCATGGCACAGCAGAGGAGAAGTCTCCAGCGCCAGTGGCTAGTACCTGTATCACACTGCATCAGTGCTGCAGTGCTGAGAGCAGACTGCAGCTGTGAGTCTCACATCCAGAACAAGTGTTTTACCAATGAAACTTTGGAGATTTGATGCTTACCCCCTTCATTTGTATGATTTTTCCTCCAAGACCCAGTAGTGGTCTTCACTTCTGCTCAGTACCTTGAGGCATGTGTTAGGCTGGAGGCTGTCTGTGCACTTTCAAGCCTCAGTCAGACTGAGGATTTCCTAATAAGAGGGGGCAAGGGGGTAATGTCTTTTCCAGTTATACTTGGGTGTGATGGTCTGCAGGAGCTTCAGCTGCTACAGGCCTGGAATTCAGGCCCTGAGTGAATTAATCCTTATCTTTATCTGGTGAATATGTTCATACACCGCCCACCTTGGTTTTACCACCTGCCAGCTCTGAAGCAGAGTTCGTTGGCTTGCACCATAGACTCAAACCTCATGGATTAATTCCTCCAAGTGACATTACTCATAAACATGGAGATTTGCCAGGACAGAGCTTTGATGCAGGGCTCTCTAACCATCAGCTGTTTGCAGTTCATCAGGTGGCAGAGCGTGTGGAGGCACTGGGCCAGTTTGTGATGAAGACCAGGAGGACCCTGAAGGGCCACGGAAATAAAGTTCTCTGTATGGACTGGTGCAAAGACAAGAGAAGAATTGTGAGCTCTTCTCAGGTATGCTGTTGGGCAGATGTTTTTCAAAGCTACTGTTGGGCACTACACAAATCTTTTGGCTGTGCTACGTGCCACTCTTTGCAGATGATACCTGTGTATATACTGTAGATGTTTTCAAGATGCCCTTAAAGCAGTTCATTGGCAATGTATTTGTTCAGAGAGCACAAATCCAAGCTTCTGATCATCACTGCACCTGTTGTAGCCAATACCCTAAATATTTCTTGTCCACTCATATGCAGCTTTTCCCCATATTCCCTACTACAACAGAAAACAGAGAGAATTCATCTGAGGCCGCTTTTACATCCTTATTCTTTACAGATAAAATATTTAGTAACGATTTCAGTTTATGTGTTCAGAGAAAATAATCAGGAAAAGGGAAGGGAAGAAATGTTGATTCTTCTACAGATTTCTGTGCGCAGAAATTTCTTCTGCAGTCTGTATGATTGGTGTGACCTTGAAAGCCTCAAACATCCTGCCAAAATTACTGCATTTACTTGGGCATTTTGAGAAACAGTCCTAACACCTGCTCAAGACCAGTCTCATGAGCTGGAGGAGGTAATGAGATAATTACTTTCTAGATCCCCTGGTTTGTCCTGAGCTCAGTATGGCAGTGAGTGAGCTTGTTGCATCTCACAGCTGTTCATTGACCTATATGAAATCTGTCAGGGGTCTCACTTGAGGGATAAAAATAGGCAATCTGCATTGCAAGCCACTTTCAGTTACTGTGAGTTTTTACCATTCATGGTGATCTCAGCGAAGACGATAATTTTAAATAATTAATGTCACATTTTTTAAAGTGGTTAAAATGTCAGCATGTAGATCAGAAAGCTGAACAGGCAAGTTATAATGCATTTTTGCATTTTTTACTCTGTTTTATGAACTGTAGTGCGTCCAGGTACAGCAACAATTGTTGCTCAGTAATAAGCATTTAGCTTTCATGATATGGGGAGGATAACAATATTATGTGCATAAGGCAGCTACTTTGCTGGCATGAGTGTAGCTGGCTTACACACAGTGACTGTGTTGCTCTCTGTGGAATGTTCTTACGATGGCTATTTAGCAGATTGTATCAACGGATAATTGAAGGTTAAGTAAGCGTAGTGAGAAGTAAGGGGAAAATCAGGAAAAGACAGGAAAGGGAAGATGAATAAACAGTGCGATGTCCATAAAGAGTCCCCATGAGTGCTGCCAGCTCGGCAAGTGATTTGTAATACAGGTCACCTCTTGTATTTGTAAAGCCCTGTACTGAGACCCTGACAGATACCACTTGGGAGAGGTGAGTGGCTTTGCAGGTGGTGATTACAGGCTGGGAGAAACACGTTGTGGCTGAAAGGAGGTACATGAGGGCTCACTAGCGGCAGTTTCTTGAGGAGATGGTCCTGTCCATGGCGTGTGTTGCGAGAGAGGTTCTCATAAACCCGCTAGAAGGGAAGGGGAAAAAAATAAAAAAATAAATCGGTCTTCTAAGCTGACATCAGTCATCTCAGTGAGGAGGAGATATGCTTTTCTTCTGGTCAAAGACATAACTCACACTACTGAGGAGTGTCTCCTTGGTGCTTCGCTGTGATCATTGTGCTGCTGTTAAAATGGAGACAAAAATTTAATGACATAACAGACTGGGGGATGGAAACGAGCAGCAGAATTTTCCCCAAATTTGGGAAGTAGGCTGACAGCCATGTCTCTAGAAGGCCTGAATTTCTCTCTCTGCTTGTATGCTTTCATTTAGGATGGGAAGGTGATCGTGTGGGATTCCTTCACTACCAACAAGGTAGGTGAAACTTCAGCAAAAGTCAAATTTCTGTGCACAGGCAAATGATGGTGGGATAAGTTGGAGGGCTGAAGGGCTCACAGGTGTCACAGGAGGCAGTGGGATAATGGGATAACATGCAAGCCTCCACCAGCACCTCAAATCAAGGAGCCCAGAGCAAACTACCTCCCTTGACCTGTCTCTGAGCAAAGTCCCTGTCAAGGCACTGGGGTTTGTCATGGTCTCCAGTGAGAGGCTCTTATCCAGCCTCTTTGCTGACAGGGAGGGCTCCCAGCTGTGGGCAAAGCCCAGCCAAGCAAAACAGAGGCCCTCCCTAGGTAACTGCTGTACCAGGTGCAATGTGTGATCACCCAGGATCCTTCAGCCGTGGTGTTCACTGTGAAATGGTGCTGCTGCTCCTCCAAGCCCTGGCCAGGGCTGCCTCGCAGCACCCTGCTCCACACAGCTGAGAAAAACCAGCTTGTTTGCAACTCACTTTTACATGTGCAGCAGTGGGGATCTTCTGCAGCACTGAGTAATCCAAATAAAACATGCTCTGTGATCAGTTTGAGGCTCATGAATAAGGTGGAAAACGTCAGGAAGGGACTAGCCATCCTCCTGCTGCTTTGCTGGGGTCTGCCGTAAGGGTTGTCCCAGCCTTACATGTGAGTTATGTCTGGGGGAAACACCTGTACCTTTCACTGATGCTAAGGATGTCCCACAGAAATACTGAACTTACTATTCTACACTGTTTTCCTTGCACCGATTAGAGAAACAGTGACATCCCAGTTTAAAGAGATGCTGTGTTTCAGGAACATGCAGTGACGATGCCATGTACCTGGGTGATGGCGTGTGCATATGCCCCATCTGGATGTGCCATTGCTTGTGGGTAAGTTCTCAGTTTCCACAGGTGCTTACACAGAGAAACTTGATTTGTAGTGGTGTCCTGGTGCCTTCAGATGCTGACAGCTAGAAGTTTGCGTGCTTTGATTGTGGGTAGAAGGACTACATTCAGTGCCTCTGATTCTATTCCCATAATGGCTCGTATACATTATGTCCACTGGCTTCAGTGCAATAACATTTGTTGTGTAAGCATGGAAAATAATCCTCTTTCAGCATCTGTGTCATGGGTTAGGAATTCTGCATGCATGCAACTTCCCTGTTCCAGTTTGGTTGTGTGTGTTGGATATCTCTTCTAAGGGAGAGTGGGTTTAACCCTGTTCTTTCTTTGCACTCTTTCTTCTACGATGTAGAGAAGGTTAGTCACTAATGATTACCAGCACAGGAATAGATCTTGCTGAGATGGGGTGGGGAGAAGTAACCCTATCCTTGATAATCTTCTGCAAGTTTTCTGAGGGCTCAGGTTTGAAAAAATTGAGTTTATGCAGGGGAGAAAACAAAGAGAAGAGATGTTGGCAAAACATCTTTTAGAAAGGGACTGGGTGGATCAGACAGACAAAGCAAGCTTGGGGCAAGAGAAAAGAACAAAGGGAGACTTTACTGTGCAGCTTGCAAATCTAGAAAGCGCAGACTGAGACAGACAGGCAGACTCCATAAATGTGTGTGGAAAGGGAGTCCAGAAACTGTATGTTTTTGACTAAAACTCAAAGAATGGCAAGAAAGCTCTGTCTTCACACTTGTAAGAGAGACAGGGAGGGCATATATGCATTGCACTACCTAATTCTGTATTTCTGTTGTGCTGTCAGTTAAGTGCTGCGCACATAATACAAGGCACAGAATCAGCACCTGGTGGTGTGCTGTGGTCCCAGGGACCAGGGCAGGGCTGATCTACCACAGCTCTAGAAAAGCGTCAGACACAAGTCAGACCCTTTAGAAAAGAGTCCCACATCTGTCCTGGGAGACACAGCTTAACTGGTGCAACTGTCCAGGAGGGACACACCAGCTACAGGGGTCAGTGCTTCTGTTGCCTTTTTTCTGAACTCTTCTAAAAGCCCTGTCTTCACACCCAGTACTTGCTATACTGTCTCTTCCATAGGAGTTAGGTCAAATTTATTAAGGTAGATAAATAATGATGCTTAAATACTGATCCTCACAATGACGGATGTCAACAGAAAAATGGCAGTTTGGCTGTATGTGAAACATTAGCCCTGAGGTGACTGCTGTGTCACCTCCCAGTTTATACTTTCGTGAGGTTTCATTCAGTGCCATTTATAAACTTGATGAGGGTAAAAAATACTGAGGCGCAGCTGTTCAAGTTCTGTAAAGTAGCCAGCCTGGTGAGGCAGCTGGGGCTTCCCTGCACAGGGAGATCCCGGACAGCACAATACAGGGAAGTCGGTACTTGTAAGGGTTTGGCAGCGCAGCACTGACAGGTGGTTTCCTTCTTATCACCACTTGCCTTTTGTCATTGCAGTTTTAACCAGTTCTCCTCTCTGTTATTGCTATTATTACTCTCTTTAGTGGCCTGGACAACAAGTGTTCTGTGTACCCTCTGACATTTGACAAAAATGAAAATATGGCTGCAAAGAAGAAATCGGTTGCAATGCACACAAACTACTTGTCTGCCTGCAGCTTCACTAACTCAGACATGCAGGTAAATGCATTCCCTACCCGCTTCTCACCATCCAGCAACACCTAACATGAGCTGCACTCGTACGCGGTGCAAGTAACCTTCCTTGCACCTGGGGCACCCAGGGCCATGTCCTGGCCCATGTAGGGGCTGCTGGAAAACCCTCGCTGGGGGCAAGGAAGGTGCTGCAAAAGCTGCTGTAAGGAAATGCTTGTAACAGCCCGTGGCCAGGCTGTCGTGCCTGCACCCTGCAAAGGCCTGTCTCTTCTGCAGAGGGAGCTCGCTGGTACCTCTGTGTTCTCTGCTCACTGGGTCTGTGCTGGCTTGTGCTTTTAGGAGCTCAAACTAATACAAATAGTTAAAAACCCAGCTGAGATAGGACTGGGTTGGGTATGTGCTATGCCAGCCGGTGGAGACTGTGTCATTTGCCTGCTTTGTCCTGGACGTCTAGCCAACTTTGCTTTTGCTTTCATTCTTAGTATTTTTTGTTTGTACCAAGTGAGATATTTGAGTTTGAGGATGACCCCACAGGGCCAGCCCTGTTGTCCGTACATGCAGTGCTGTGTTCCCTCAAGGGAAAGGAGTGATGCTATCCCCATCTCGCGGCCGGGGGGTTGGAGCACAGAGGGCCACAGTGGGAGGTGATGGCAAAGCCAGGAACTAAATGCAGATCTTCTGAGACCAGGCCAGCCTTCCTCTGTAGTGAGTATCTCAAAGATCTCTTTCTCCAGGAACAAGAAAGATGATGAAAGGAGCCAAGATAATCCCCTTGTCCTCTCTGGTTTTTGAATTTAATTGAAGCTCTGCTCAGTGCAGCTCTGCAGCAAAGTAAGTGGCAGAAGAGAGCATTTTCATTGCTCTCTGTGTCAGCAGAGCTGCTGGAAAGGGAATACCTTGTCCCCTTCTTCCAGATATTTGGAGCTCTTCTGAAGGAAGTATCAGTTCTCATTGCTTCTATTTCAGGACACGAGATGCCCAAGAGTATGTTGTTGTTTGTCATTCTATGGTTTCTGTAATGACTCCGAGGTGCTAATTTAAGTCCACTGCCATGGAAGCAAGTGGTGGAGGTACCCAGCACTCAGGCTTGCTTAGCCCTGACCTTACTGTGCAGGAGCCCTGCGTAATTAGAGCAGTCTAAATTAAGTGGAATGTTTCTGATGAGTTAGAAAACCAGTATTCTCTTTTCTTGTCCATGCCTATATGCATCGTGATTAAATCCTATGAAAGGAAAAATAGTTATTTATTTTTCGTAATAAAAAAAGAAAGAAAAGTTGGGTCTTTTTTCTTCATATTAAATACAGCAAACCGCATTGATATTGAAGGTAATGTATTACTATTGTTAAATAATACCACAGTGGATTTAGGTGCTTTATATTCAGTGATTCAGAGATTTTTCTGAAGACTTCTGAAGAGAAATTTTCTTGTGATTGATAGGCTTATAAGTGATCATTTATAGCACTGCATGTTAATATTGAAACAAATACAAGCAAGTGGGTTGGCCAAACTTCTGTTAGGACACTGTTATGTAGGGGATCCTAGAGAATCCCAGATTTCTTACCATTTTCCTTTTACATAGCAGCCTCAGAATTAAAATTATTCAGTAACTCTGAGGGTGCACAGTGCAACAAGCACACTGTGCAGGAGCTTTCCCAGCTGCGTGCAGAGCAGCTCTGCTCTCCCGGCTCGTGTCACTGAGGGACGTGGTACCTGTCCTGGAGCAGCCCTTGTGCATGGTGGAGGCGTCTCCCAGCCCAGTGCCCCTGTAGCACCCAGCACCCACTGCTAGGTGCTATGAATGCTGCTGCTCTGCCTTGGCTGCTCTCTTAAACTACAGCTCGGTTTTCTCTCAGAGGAATGAAAGGCAGGGTAGGAGTTTAGCAGTTGGTGGGCCCATGGGCATCTGGCAGTGCAATGGAAAGAGAGGAGATCTGGGGGTGGTTCATCATTGATTAAAGTCACTCTCACGCTGTGTGGGTGCTGAAAGAGGGGGTCCCATCCTTGCTCCTCATTATGTTCCCACCCTGGGCCAAGTCAAGAGCTGAGCTGCAGGGCTGGGCAATTCACACACCTCATTCTCGGTTCCCCAAATCAGTCTTGCCAGAGAGAGCCTCCCCTGCCTCAGTACGCAGAGAGCTGGGGAGCCTCGCTTCCTAAATTAGGTATCTGCAGCTCTGCGATGTGATAATGCTCCCCACGTGACAATGCTCCATGTGTATTAATAGCAACAGTTAATTGGGACCTCAAGTGTTTTGCATAGGGCAGGCGGCCATACTCCCAGGGCTGAGAAGCAGGATGAGGCCCGTGGCGATGGCGGAGGATGCAGAGGTGAAGGTGGCCCCTCTGCCTCTGCTTCTCCCAGCCCCAGTGTGTGTGCTCCTGGCAAGCAGGGACTGCGTTGCTGCTGTCCCTGCTGTGTGCAAGTGCTGCCTCTTGCCGCCAGGCGCCAGGCGAGGATCCCCATCCAGTGCTGCCGGAGCCCCTCGTGCAGCAAGCCTGAGTCTAATAGCTAAAAGAATTGTTAGTTCCCTTCTGGTTTTGGATTTTCGGAGGTTTTTTGGTTTGGTTTTCAACAGCAATACCCTGAAGTTGAGTCCATAACACTTCTCGCTAAGAATTAGCTGGAGCTCTGGGTTGCCAACAGACCCTTCCCTTACACCTTTGCTGCTCCTATTCCCCTCATGTCTTTCTTACATGCTATTACAAGAGCAAATCCTCAGAGCTGAAGGTCTGCATTCCTCAGCCAAGTACAAATAGTCCTCACAACAGAGAAGTTCATTTATCTAGCCTCAAAAGCTGGCCAGAAGACAAGTCAGGACTTTCTTCTGCTATTATCATCCTAGCGTATTAGCGTCTCTCTACTGCAGGATTCGGAACAGTCTGTTCTGCAGCTTTGCAGACCTCTGTTTATGCAAGGAGTTTTTGGAGCATGTCAAACATGCAACTCTATGAATGGTGTCCTGATTGTGTGATCATTTTCTTCTTGAAGAGTATTTTCTTTTTAACTTCTAAGTACACACTGGGATCCCTTGAGTTTCCCCCCCGACCATGCGAAAAACCTGTGTGCAAGACTGAGAGCCCTCCTAAGTTCACCCTTGCCTCCTTCCACGCCAGTGCACAGGGACCCTTTCAGCCTACAGAATTTGTGATTGCATGACAGCTTCGGGTGCCAAGGGGAAATTTTGAACAATTGAACATCATCAGGATTTAGCCACAATAACAAGTGCTGATCACATGTGCTTTCTACAAGCACTGTAGCAGATGAGGGAAGCTGTGAACTATGTTCGGTCAGTGTATGTTCAAGCCCTTTCACACACAAATGGTTTTGGACAAGTGAGAGGTGATGGACTTATTAAACAACTGTCTAGACAGGCTTACTTCCCTTTCAGAAAATCCATGTCTTAAGCCCAATTAATTCGGTTTAACCTGGCTATTTGAAGGAGAAAAAAAATTTAGTTAAACAGGTATACTTAACTCCAACAGTTCTTCTCTTTACCCGGGTTGAATTCCAGCAGCCTAAATATGGATAGGGTTAAATACAGGGGCAGACAGGAATACTTGTCTGGTTCTACCTCCTTTTTGGAGGACATGGAAATGCCGGCAGATCCTTACGGCCATCAGTTCTCCAAACCCCACTGCACAAAACTGACCATTATTGAAACACTGTGTAGATATAGCCGTGTCAATACAGCTCTCCTTTCCACTCTAACTTCTTTCCTTAAAAACAAAAACCATAAACTGTGCTTAGATTCACATTGTTTTTATGGCTTTGACTTATTGCATAATATTTCATTAAATTAAAGCTGTCCTTGGTGTGTGTACAGGATGTCAGTTGTTTCTTTGTGAACTTGAAGATCATCTGCTGATCTTTGTATTGTGACTCTTCTTGCCACATCCTATAGATCCTGACAGCAAGTGGAGATGGAACTTGTGCTCTGTGGGATGTTGAGAGTGGGCAGCTTCTACAGAGTTTCCATGGCCACGGAGCTGATGTCCTGTGCCTGGACCTGGCCCCTTCTGAAACGGGAAATACATTTGTCTCTGGGGTAAGCAGGAGCTTCCTATCGTAATATAAAATTAAGGAATGTGGAAGGGAAAAGGCAGCAAACCAGGAGGCTCATGATCTTATTGAGAGAGTGCTGAGTATGTGTTGGAAGCCCCAGTGCAATCCACTCATTGCAAGCACATTTTCCAAGCTGGAGCAAATTAAACCCCTGACTGTGGGGTCAAACCCACCCAGCCAGTCTGACTGCAGTTCTGCTTACTTAGCAAATTCCACCCCACACCAAAGCAATCCAGCCTGAGATCAAAACAACGCCTCTCCTGGGAAGGGAAAGGCTCAGAGTTAGAGCAGTGGGCTTGTACGGCAGCAGAGGTGTGAGCCCCTGTGGATAGGAGCCCAGCACAGCAGACAACTTCCCACATTTGGCTGCTTTTTCATGCCCAGCTCTCTGGAGCCGGACAGGGTGTGCCAGGCCATCGAAGTGGGGCTGCAAATAATGTGCGTTCCACTATGTTCCTCAACCGCTCCCCAGAAGCCAAGGGGTAGCTTGGGTGCTGGCTAAACCCTCGTACAAGTTGGAGCAGGGAGATGAGGTGTGGCCACATCTTCAGCTGTTGCCGAGTCCCCTGTGCCTTCCAGCGGTACCGGAGGCATTTAAAGCCCCTTCGTCAGTCAAACACTGCCCACTCCCTGTCCTGGCCCAGAGGAACACATAAACCTCGCTGGGGCTGCAGGACTGGTCTGGGAAAGTACCCAGGGCATCTTCCAAATCTTGTCCTGCTGCTGAGGGATCGCTGTTCCTGGGCAGCTGAGCCGTTGGCATGCAGCCTGGCAGTGAGGCAGGCAAGGCATAAAGGTGAGTGGGATGGGGCTCAGCTCCTTTTCAAGGTGATCCTGGTCTTTCCCACATCAGAAATTGAGCGTGCAGGTGAGAGCTGGCAGATGACCTCTCTTACTGGAGCCAGTAACTTCGCTGAAGGTACCTGGTTTCTGAGCCCCACCAGTGCTGGCCCAGGGCTGTCCTGTGCTTGCTGATGGAAATGGCCCTTGTGCCAGAGGGTGCCCACCATGGATTAGGGGATTCCACTTGTTCTGCTCGGAGTAATGATCCCATCCCTACACAATAAACCTGGACCTTTTCTGTTATGGCTCTTTTTATCAAATTTGGCTGGCCCATCAGGAGCAGAGCCCAGCACACTGGCCCGGTTTGCCTGCTGCTAGCACAGCTGCTCTGAAGCGTGACTGAAAGCTAATTCCATCTGAGTGCATTACTCCTCCCGGGCTTTCCTGTCAGTGAGCTTGCTTCCCAGAAAGGATAGATTCATTCTCCCTGGGAACAGCTCAGCTTATTATAGGGCAAAGAATCGCAAGCAGCTATGGTACTGCTAAGACAATATGTCATACTTGTGTCGCTGTAGCAGCTTGGGCATGTCTGTCCTTACAGGCACTCGCTTAATTCATCACATGCAAAATACCACTTCAGTGAAGATCTGTCTTATATTGTGTCAATGCAGGTATAGCCAAAACAGTGCAACCTGAAGGTATAGTAGCATAGACAGACTCCCTGTATATTGTGCCTATGTAATACAGTAACCTTAAGCTGGAATAAGCAATGCCAATACATCAGCATGTAGACTGGGTGCTGTTACATTTAACGACTTAACTGAAAATCCCAGCCCTCCTGGGTGAGCTCAGGGCTGCATCCCAGGCTGTTGTACTTAGTGCCCTCTGAGTGCTGCTCCTTGGGGCAAGTTGGATAGCACTCAGGGGGCCCATCTCTCTGCAGGTGGTTGCTGGTTTCTCCTTCAAAACCTTAGGAGTCAAAGCACCAGCTTGTCAGATTGGTCTTGCCCCCAAACTCCCAGAGAGGTCAGTAAGAACAGTGCACATGGAAGCAATATGAAGGGCTGGGCTTGGCTGTGGCAGGGCTTGAGAGGGAAATATGCTGAGTCCAAAATGTTCTCTATCCTGTTTGGTTTCCCCTGCACAGAAACCACAAGTTGGTACAAAGGAACATTACCTCTTTTAAATAATAACATCATTAGTAAAAAACCTGGGATTTCATTTTAACAAGAGAATTTAAAAAAAAGAGAGAAAGATGTGAATTGTGAAGAGACTGTTTAATTTAATTACCAATCATATTTGCTTAAAAATAAATAACATGCGTGGCACGGTCTGCTGGGCAGGATGCACTAGCTCGGCAGAAGCAGCAGCTGCCTGGCCTGCCCTGTGCTTCCCACGCAGCCTCAGAGAAGCTGAGCCTCCCAGAGCTGAGCCTACCTACAGCCTGCCCCTCAGCAGGGTCATATTTATTAAAATCTCCCGTCACTCTTAAAAGAAAAGTCCGTGTTCTTCCTTTTGTCACCACGATTGTGACAGCAGCAAGACATTGCAGCTGAGAGCGTGGCCCTGTGGGTATGAGATGGTTCCTGCCCTGAGGATGTTGCAGACTACATGGACTGAGCCCCTTGCCCAAAGCATTCAGGGTGCTGAGCACCTTGCAGCAAGCACCGAGCGTTAAGTGATCTTTTCAAAGCACAGCTTGGAAGGGCAGGTTAGAGCTTGACGATGAGATGAAATGCTGTTGTGCTGCTTTTCTCATCCCAACCATGCCATTGAGCATGTGGGTGCAGAGCCACGGCAGGGGTTAACTGTTAGGAGGCTAGGCAAGAGACCCTCCGGATGCACTTACTTCATTTTCTATTTCAATGTATGAAAATAATTAGTTATAAAACTTTAAATGCTGGGTATTAATTTTTTATATTGGGCATGTTAAGTGGTAAGGGAATGAGTCAGTTATGCAGCTCTGTGGCATGGTGGGACTGCAGACACAGGTACGGCAACAGCACAAGCAGAGCAGGGCTGTGAGTGTCGGTTAGTATGGGACTGCCTGCGCAAACAGCCCAGGCCTGTCTGCACCCTGCTGTGCTGCACGGCAGCACTATGCCCGTGATGGTCTGCGGCACCGCTGAGGCTCCAGCCTTCGTGGCATACTCTGCTCCTAACTGCAACTGCACCAGGCTTGGGGGTACCAGTACAGCCAGTTCTGGGGCTGCTTTGCTGGTTAAATCCCCTGAGAGCTGTGATGTTCAGAGCCTTTGAATGTAGATGGGCTTGATGAAGTGTATATCAGGCACATGGGGGATGAATGTCACCATTTGCACAACTATAGTGAATTTTTTTATCTTATTAGGGATGTGACAAGAAAGCCATGGTTTGGGATATGCGGTCTGGTCAGTGCATCCAGTCATTTGAAACCCACGATTCAGATATCAACAGTGTCAGGTCAGTATGTTTCTGGGAGAGGACACATTTGCGATGTTGAGCAATGTGCTGGTTCTATTTTTGAAGTCTGACCTCATCCAAGTAATGTAATGTGTTCTGGTCTTTTTTTACTCATGCACAGATATTACCCAAGCGGAGATGCTTTTGCCTCTGGTTCAGACGATGCCACGGTATGTTAATTCAGCAACTAATTTAGGGAAGTTCTGGTACTTCCCAAGTCAGATTTTCCTAAAAGACTGGGTCACATCCACAGAGGACTTTAAGTGACTAAACTGGGCCTGTGACACCAAAGTTGCAGAAATAATAATGCTATAATATAATATATATTAAATACTATATATAATGCTATAGGGAAAATCTAGTAACACTTTGTAGGTCACCTCTGCAAACTTTTCTATTTGAGGTGCTGTCCAAACATTCATTTCAGATTTTCTGTGTTTTGAAGTTTCATGATCAAAATTAGTTGTCCTGCTGGAAGAGATTTGGCTTCATATAGTTGTTGGTCACAACATGGGGGGAACCAGATGAAATGCTGCAGCTTGTGTCAGAAGGAGCAGAACAGCGCAAGGGCATGAAGGGAGCCCGCACATGAGTGCGCATGTCCCGGCAAGCATGGGGGCTGTGAGCTCAGCACGGAGCTGGGCAGACGCGGTCAGCTGGACTCCACAGCCCCATGCATCCTGAGAGCGCAGCCCCGGGGTGGCCTTGGCCACGTACATCTCCTTCCTGTCAGCCTGACTCACTGCCAGTGCTCTTCACTGCGATGAGTCACCGCATCCAGGTCATCCTAGATGATACAATAGCTCTTACTGGACCTTACTTATCTATGAGCAAGACGCTAGGAGGGGCACAGTATGTATTGACAGGTAATTTTGCTCAGCACATTGTATGCAAAATGCCGCTTACCTCCTGGTGCCTTTGGGCCCCTGAGTGATGCACAGGGCTGGTGGGTCTTGCTACAGCTGGTGGGTCCCCATGGGGGAGCAGGCTCTGCCTGTACCAGTCTGCAGGGACTGAGCTGGCAGTTAAGTGTAACTTGAGAGCAGACGTTTGGGAGGCACCTGGCACCTTATTTCTCCTGCTTATTCGAACGTCACAGCGAGTTCCATGAGGGTGAAGACTCCTTCTAAACTCCTCAGAGCATGTTTTGAGTCTGCTCCAATACTAGCTAAGATCAATAGAAACATTCTCTTTGTCCTCACTGGATGTGGAGACCTTCCAAGGCTCTTGTGGAGACAGTGTACACTGCTTTTAGGTCTTAAAAGCTGCAATTATAAATTAATACCTCTAGCTCTGTGGTGAGCCCAGTGCCTCTCTGCACATTCGGATACGGTACTGTGAGCACTTGAGATGCTGAGGGAGTGAGATGGAGAAATTGTCCATCATTAAATTCCAATGAGAGCACTCTCTTTTTATGCCCAGTACCACAGGCTCTGGCCTCCTGTGCTTATTAATTTACTTGATGGGGTTTTTCTCTCTTAACTATTCCTGACACCCCCGACTTGAGCAGGAGAATGGGAAATTCTATCTCTGTAATTTTGACAGAGGTTTTCGCAGTTTCCATCTACTTCAGTCTTTAAATGAAGAAGGTGGTAGTTTCAGCGTTACAGACTGATACACCGACTGGTATCCTTGACCTGATTTATATACTTAGGGATTTCGAGGAACAGATAATCCTGACTGTCTGGAGAGAAGCCATAAAAGTGTGCTCACATGGCAGTGCTGTCACCTGCGGTGACCCCAACTGCCTATCAGGACCGTCTGATGGAATTATTCATCAGCGTGGAGCACTGGGAGACCTGGGCGTCACATACCTGGCAGCTCCCCACTGCCCTGCGAATGAAACAGCCTTTCCTTTACGTGCAGGCCTGAGTATCAGCCATTTTTTGTTAGTAAAGTCTTAATATTAGCCAACCCATCTGGCCAGTGTTTGCTTAAATTTAACTTATTGAGGAAGGTTTTCAGTTCAAATAGTTTCAAAAGTGCATTTTGATTTCAGGGGTAACAGACTGCCTTTCTGCATGGCAATGAAGTCTGGTCTGTCTATACATTATTTCCATGTTAAACAAGGCTAAGTATGCTGGCAAATGATAAAAACAGGAAGCGCAGGTTGTAGAGGTGATTGGGAATTTTCCATGAGAAATGAAAACCAAAGATCTGTATAAAAATGTATTATGTCGCTTGAATTATTTTCACGTAGGTCTTTCAGACAGAGAGGCCTCATGGAAGGGCAGGGGCTGTTTGCTATCCTGTCTTTGAGCAAGGACTACCATCTAGGCTTCCCCGTGCCAAGGGACTATCTGAGCACTGTGCCACATGGTCCATGTTCTCAAAGATGACTAGAGATTTAATCCTTTGTCTCCCAGACTCCAGCTGTGGCTAAACTGTTGTCTTTAGAGACTGTCTCCCCAGGCACCTCCCCAGCAGCAGGATGCCCTAATATGTAGGAAACCACAGTGGGGAAGCAAGAGGGTGGGGGAACTTTCAGTGGGTAGCCATAGTCCAAAACCCATCACTCATCTCTTTAGAGCAGGACAGGCAGGAGGCTTAGAGAAGTCATTTGGAAAAGCAAGTTCTTCACTCAATTTATACAAAACAGCCTTGTGTTGCTTAGATGCCTGTCAGACTCCAGAGGAGTCCCAGTTACAGCAGACAGAAATAGCAGAAGGAAAGAAGCCCAGCAGCCGCTTCCCTTGATGCCTGTTAGGCTGCAGTCCTTCCCAATCCCACTTTTTCAATGAAATGTAGTAGCCATTGACTCCAGCCTTTACTGAGGCATGTGTGTTGGTTTTGTTTTAATCCTAGTGTCGTTTATATGACCTTCGTGCAGACAGAGAAGTAGCAATTTATTCCAAAGAGAGCATCATTTTTGGAGCATCCAGTGTGGATTTCTCTCTCAGTGGTAAGGCCTGAACTTTGGAGGTTATCTTAGTGTTGGGATTTGAGGGGAACTGTAAAATTTTGCCAGTTTAATTTGATAAAGCATTTGTTATTAAAAGTAGTACTAAGTACCAAAAGAAACATTTAATGCATGGAAGCCTTTTTTTGCCTCTGTAAAAATAATTACTCTTTAAATAACCTAGCTGGCTATTGCTTCATTGTAGCAATGAAAAGTATTTTCCTGGCCCTCCTGAAGGCAGGAAGTATTTTGCCTTTAACTACAGCTGGGCTAGAATTTCACAATAATGATTAAAAACATTTCAAAGGAAACATGAAATGTAACTAGACTATTAAGTGCACTTACATAAATAGTTTATAAAAGGATAATAAATGATTAATAGATAGTAAAAGTATGTTAGAGGAGCATGAAGGCAGAGACATTACCATTTTTCACTACAGGTCTGCAGGCATGAGCTCGAGTCTTCTCTCTCCTGCCCCAGCACAAACGCAGAGCTCCTCCAGTCAGCCTGCATGGGGATGAGTGGGTGGTGAACTGCCCTCCGCTCGGGACAGAGGCAAATGTCTCTGTCATGGTCACAAGCACCACAGCTTGTCCCTTTGGGGACAATGAATCACTTACCAAATTGTCTACTAATCATTCAACCACTTGTATTCAACTTCTTGTGTAAAGTCTGAGCAAAATATTATTACCCTACATTAGCTGTTGAAGTGCTCTTCAGTCTGTCATGATTTGGAGTCATTCACCGTCTCTAATGACTGAACAGTTTCCATATCATTTAACTCAATTTTAACTATATTTTTAACTAAGAAATTTTAATTGGTTCAGCATTTAGTATGGATAGCTCAGCAGTGGAGCAGGGGTGTCTAACAGGAGCACAGCTAGCCTGGGGGAAGCTGTGGTCAGGGCTCGCTGTGTGCAGAGGGTGGCATGGGAAAGCTGGGTTGTGGCTCACTGGGTGATGAATGTCCTGCAGAAGGCCCTTGCTGCAGTCAAGACGTGTTACCTACTTAAGACCTCACTTTATAAAATCTCATTCTCTTGTAGGTCGCCTACTGTTTGCAGGCTATAACGATTACACCATAAATGTCTGGGATGTGCTGAAAGGGTCCCGTGTATCCATTCTGTTTGGACATGAAAATCGTGTCAGCACCTTGCGGGTCTCTCCCGATGGGACGGCATTCTGCTCAGGCTCCTGGGACCACACTCTCCGAGTAAGTGCTGGGAGCACCTGCCTTGGGTGCTTCTTTCTGTCATGGTTTAACCCCAGCTGGCAACTAAGCACCACTCAGCCACTTGCTCACTGCCCCCTGATGGGATGGAGGAGAGAATCAGAAGAGTAGAAGTGAGAAAACTCGTGGGTTGAGATTAGTAAGTTTAATAAGTAAAGCAAAAGCTGCGCACACAAGCAAAGCAAGGAATTCATTCACTGCTTCCCATCGGCAGGCAGGTGTTCAGCCATCTCCAGGAAAGCAGGGCTCCGTCACGCAGAACGGTTACTTGAGAAGACAAATGCCATAACTCCGAACGTCCCCCCCTTCCCTCTTCTTCCCCCAGCTTTATATGCTGGGCATGACGTCATATGGTGTGGAACATCCCTTTGGTCAGCTGGGGTCAGCTGTCCCGGCTGTGTCCCCTCCCAGCTTCTTATGCACCCCCAGCCTACTCGCTGGTGGGGTGGGGTGAAAAGTAGAAAAGGCCTTGACTCTCTGTAAGCACTGCTCAGCAGTAACTTAAACATCCCTGTATTACCAACACTGTTTCCAGCACAAATCCAAAACATAGCCCCATACTAGCTACTGCAAAGAAAATTAACTCTATCCCAGCTAAACCCAGCACGCTTTCTTTGTTTGTTTGATTGTTTAAAAAAAGGGGGTAAGTGGGAAGGGTTGTTACAGGAAAATTGACTCTAGAGGCACTAACGAGGATATAAAACCACAGTGTAAAACATGAACAGAAAATTCAAATTAAAAAAAATCCCCACAAAGCGCTAGCCGAACTGTTAAAGTTAAGGGAATTTTGAACTTATGGGTTAAATAATATCATTGCTGCTAATATGCTGTACCACTAATCTGACTGCCTTGCCAAATTTTAATTAAACGTTTGATAGAATAGTCAATGTCATAAATGATTGTTCAACTCTCTCTCTGCAGATCTGGGCTTAACCTGAGATCCTGTATGCAGAATCAAATGAAGACAGATACCCTGGACTACAAAAACTGCATAAAAAAGCCACCCCTCAAAATCAAATATTTGCTACATGACAAAAGAGTGACACTGAACCCACAGATTAACACAACTAGGTAGAAAATGTTATCTGCTTGAACACATAGCAAACGTCAACTTGTAGTTAAATGAAATGGTTTTAATTCTGTTTTGAAACTACCTTCTTTTATTAGAACTAGTTTAGATAATTATAAAGGGACTTTTCTCTGAAGTCACCTGTACTATAGAATTGAGTATTTCAGTGCACATTATGTATTTATTTGCATGAATTGCGTTCCTTTTTAAAGTAAAAAAAAAAATAAAAAAAAAAGAAAAAAGAAAGAAATATTCCTGATTTTATCAGGATGTAGCATAAGACTTTGGAAACATTCCATAGTAGTGCATTGAATTTTGGTGTTGAAAAGTGGAAAGAAAAACAATTCTGATACTTTATGATGGCATTGTGGATGACTGAACCTTGGGAGTAAGTAGAGGAGCAAAGGACCTACTATGAAGGTACTGGCTGTTGTCATAAAAATGTATTTTTTGTAGAAAAAAGGAATCCTTTCAATCCCTGTTTTTTCCTACTGTCTTTTTAGATAGAAATAAGTATTTCATCTCTGTTACCTGAATATAAAGAACCTAAATATATACAAAATTATAAACTGCAAAGACGAGGGATATAAACATGATTTACATAATCATGAGGTAATATTTAACCAGTAGTTTCTTAGAAATTTTTAATTGTATCACTTGGTGAGTGAATTTTCTTTTACTTAAAGGAATACTACATGCTAAGCACTAAGGGGTACTACACGCTAAGCACTAAGCACCGTTATACTGATGGTCAAATCTTTTCCAAGTCAGTCATAGTCATTCTATGATCATGATTCTTATTTGCATGTTGAGCAGCTCATACCACTTTGGCAGGGCAATGTAGCTTAAATGTGTATTAAGACAGTATATGCCCATTTTAAGGTCCTTCTGCAATGTCAGAGCAGTATAAGTTCATGCAAATGCGGGTCAAACCTTACAAGCCCAATCGTACAGTCCTTACTCTAACGGTAATCTCCCCACTGGTGTAGACGTAGTTTTGTTGTAGCTGGACTTGAGAATGAACAAGAGTGAGCTGTTGAAAACCTGCTGTGAGCCACACTCCTGCCGGTGTTTGGTACTGTGCTCACCAGAGCCTGCAAGCCCACCAGATCCGGGAGCCGCTGGGTTTCAGGGAAGCAGTACAGCCGGCCACATTGCTGGTAGCCCCCAGCCCTCTGTGTGAGCGTGGTAATGCAGGACTACCCCCATGCAGAGCTGATGCTGTAGAATGAAGATTTAACCAGGTAAAGCTGAGATACAGTTAATTATAGAACTATTGAGAAATTATATCTACATTTATACATTGAAAACGATTGAGACTAGAGTGTGCGACCTCTGCTCGTACTGACGGATACTAAGTCTAACCTGAGCAGAGGCACGTAGGGAGCAAAGTGCTGGAGTAATGCTGGGGGCTTGCATGGTCTGGCCTTTGAAATGCAAATGGTGAGATACATCTCTGAAAAGATCAAAGATATGATTTATATTTAGATTGAAACAAGAGAAAACAAGCTCACTGGAGTGAGCTTGATCACAAGCTCATTGATGACTGGATCACTGGAGTTGGCTGTTCACGTAAGTTTGATGATAATATCCTCATTCTGTTTGAAAGTGGGATTTTTTTACAATTCTATAAAAATTGTATTAGAAAGAAAGTCTCCTCATTCATGAAAACATTAGGTTCCATGAATCCATAACCAATTAACCTAGGGCACTGCCATTTGTATCAGCCTTCAGTCCCTAATAAAATAGTTCAGCTGTTTTCACTTGGAAAAGTCAACTCTGATGCTTTGCAATATTCGTGGCAAACTATCCCTGTAACAAACTGAATGCACTATGGAAATGTCATATAGAGCTTACTGTGCAATATTGAGTCAATACACTGTACACTGTACTGATCAAAAGATTAATATTAATGTGTAGATAGTATTTATTGGTAAGATGTTTGTTTCAAACATACTGCATTGTGTTGATACTTATGAATGGCCTAAATACAATAAATTGTATTTTACATATTGAGAACATGTATATAGTCATTTTTCCCATCAGTTAGGTGCTTGCAATGGTAGCTATTTTTTTCTGGGGTTTTTGGCATTTACTTTTTGCACCATACAGTTTCTTAGATCATTTCTCCTGCAAAAATCTAGGGCGAAATCCAGATGTGCCAGAAAATTGCTTCTGGAATATCTTCTGGAAATACCCAAGGTGAGCCAGAGCAACTGAGAGCAAGCAGTCCCTGAAAGTACCTGAGACTCCATCTGAGCTCCTTCTGCATTCAGGAGGCCAGAATTCAGGTTGTGTTTTCCTGCTCAGAAGGATCACAGCTAACATCTGATGTTTTCTTTCCAGATCCTCATCGCCATACCCAGGAATGCACTGGAAAACGCAGAGAATGTGTTTTGTGGGAGTGCAGGATTCTCCTCACATCGCAGTGGGACACCAGTGAAAGCTGGGCACCGAAATGCTATTGAGGGCTCAGGCTACCACTGGTTTGGGTAAACCGTATTTGCAGATCACCTTGAGATGCAGCAGTTCAGCTTTCTGCCTTGTCAGTAGAGAACTGTGCTGGGGTCAGCTGTCCTCTCCACTCAGCATGAAGGTGGTTGGTGCAAGCGCTCAGTTTAGACATTGAAAAAAGCACCTCCTTCATTTAGGCTCCTTGTTTTGTTTCCTTTCCTCTGGGGGGCTGGGGAAAGTGCTGAGCCAGCTTGTTCTGAGTGACATCAGTGCCCAAACCATCACCAGTTCCAGTGAGAATGAGGCTGACATCGCATCTTGCACTTCTGTTCTTGCAGGGAGAAATCCTGTGGTTCTTGCACTTCAGGGCCACTGCCTGTGGGCTCCTAAGTCGGGCTGCGGGGACTCGGCACCTGTGAAAACCACCTTTTTGTTCCTGAGGTAATGGTGAAAGCCGTGAACCAGGACGGGCCTCAACTTCCCATCAGATAAACGAAGATAAGAGGAACAGGGCACTGAAGTATCCATTGTTTTTCTTACTCGCTAAAGGTTGGCCGGGGAGGCTTTGGAAAACCCAGTGTTTTGAAACACCCCCCTTTGGCCTGTCAAGCTATTTGTGCCTCTATTCCTCTCCAGAGGGAGAGGTTTTAACCTGCTGCTTGTCCTTTCCCCAGCGTGTCCCAGCCTTGGAGACCAGCCGTGCAGCTCTGGGTGCGGCAGGGAAGCAGCAGTGTTGCATCAGAGCCCTGGCACTGGCCCTACCTTCCTGACCTGCTCCTCAGCTCAAGCCAGGAGGTGAAGGAAGAGCAATCCTGAAAGGCTACGCAAGCAGGCTACAACCAGGTGAAACATATGGAGAGCAAGGGAGCTATAGCTAGGGCAAAGTCACTGTCAGACGGCTCCATCCTGTTAAACAAAAATGCTATATAAACAGGAAGGGTGGAAAAGGATATTGCTAGAGAAAGAGCAGCCTCTCCCTCTTGCTCTCCTGCTGTGAGGAATGCAATAGGAAATTCCTGCTCCAGGATTAACAACTGTAAGGAAAACTCTAGTTAAAAAAGCATGTGTGTGAAGCACTGGTGAAAAAGATATCCTTCCAGCTACTGCTCTAGCACGTAAACACCGACTAGATTTCCCCGCTTAAAAACAAAACAAAAGCCAAATATGGGGATGTACCACTCAGAGTTTGCGTTAGGAAAGACTCTTAGAGATCAGGCCAATTCTTGATAGCGATCTGAGAAATTGCAATAGGATTGATTCCAACCATCTATTTTTAGATTTTCTATCATCGGGGATGTAAAATGGAGACAGAGAGCTGTAACTCAAGATAGGTGGAGTGAAGCCGAGCAGTCCCGTGCTGGCACGTTGGGCACCTTGAGCCCGTTGTGCGACGAGAGGTGAGAGCGTGACCCAGTCCCAGGCAGCTGCGGCAGCACCTCTCCCAGCGCTGGTGCAGGGCTGTGCGGTGACAGTGCAGTCACAGCCACGCTTTGCACCGGGCCACCTGCTGAACCTCACCCGCAAGCTGGCACCGAGCAGGAAGCACAAGTTGGGTGTACCTGTGCTGGGCCTGCCATAAATCTTGAGGTGGTATTTATGGGAGTTTTGATCATCTGTTAAGCAGCTGATGGTACTCGCAGCTCGAAGGGCGCATCTGGGATGCAGGGGATGCGTCTAGCTGAGAGGCCTTCTTTTTTTTGTGCAAACGACACCGCTTGGCCCACGTTGTTCTCAGCCATTTTATTTTACACCGGCAGTCGCCAAGGGCCCAACCTTTGCACCACGAAGGTCTTAATCCTACATTTCGCCTATACGGCCATCAAAAAGCAAACGCCACTGCATGTGGTAAATACACGAGGGACTCATCCTATAGCCCTAGAAAACCTGAAGCTCCTCTGACGCAAAGAATAGGGGTTCGGCCCACTCACGTAAAGACAGAAACCCGTCTGAGAAAAGGACCTTTCAGCCAGCGTCCGCCAACCCGCCGCTTCGCCTGACGGCGCGGGGGGCCC
>WAAD01031673.1:40116-89114 GCA_013389945.1 Fregata magnificens
CGGCGTGGGGGTCTCCGCGGGGAAAGGCTGCGGACCGCCTGCGGGGGCCGCTCAGCCCGTAGCCAGGCGCGGTGGGCGCACGCTGGGGTGCCTGCGGGTGCGCCGTGCTCCGGCTCAGGCCGGCTCTCTGAAGGTGCCAGCGGCCGGCTTTGCCAGGCTGCAGCCTCCTGGAAATGCAGGGCTGATGCTGCTGGCTGCTGGCTCCTGGGGGGCAGGCTTTGCCTCCTCCGCGGGTCTGCAGCCGTCGGGTTTTGGAGAGCAGGCTGGCGCAGGTCTTCTCCCACGCGTCAACGCAAAACGCCCGTGTGCCTCTCCTTAAATACGCCCGTGCATAAAGGCACCCGTCCGCTAGACCTGCCGCCCTGGTTCCTGCCTGTCCTGGAACTGGTCAGGTCAGGGCCTCGGGAAGGTGTGGGCAATAGCCTTCGTGTACGTTGCGATGTAAAGCGATGGCTGCTGTTGCTTTCTGCCGCTTGAGATGCACGCTGAAAGTACGGCTTTTAAGGCGTCCATGCAGCTCTGCCTGCGTTTCTGAACAAAATGTCAGCTATCCCGCAGAACTGCACGTTTCCCACTTTTGGTCCTAGTGGAATATTTGATGCCAGTACAAATAAGCGCTAAAAATAGAAAGGGGGGGAAGCAGCCGCTGGTTTCGTTGACTTTTCCAGAGACCAAAATGAACTTGGTTTTCCAGTGGTCACTGGTCCGTCTGACTGCTCGGAACAGCATGGTGGTTGGCTACAACGTACACTGTCGCTTGGCAAAGTCGCGTTGCCTGTTCGCACAAATTAAAGTGTAAAGAACAAAGTTCCGGAAGAAATTAAGAGTATAACTTGTTTACATAGACATCTGCGGAGCAGAGTTCAAACACGACCATCTGGAGTTGTGTTGCTGCCACTTCTGATTATCGCAAATAACGATCTGGGAGAGCAGCTGCCAGCTTTGCTCTGTCATAGGTCAGCTCTGAGCAGTGTCCACTTGGCCCTTCCAGGAGAGTGTGTAATCAGTCCCGCATCCACCGAGATGGGACCGGCTTCGGGCTCCTGTCTTTCAAGTGGAAATTTCCATATCCTGTGTTTCAGATGCTTTCTGAAACTTGAATGAGGGGGAACAATGCTGGCAGCTCCCACCAGAAACTCGCCTAAAAGGGCAAAAATAACGTAATGACATGCTGAGCATCTCGATAGGAAGTTTGCAATAGTCTTTTGAGCAAAGCGTACAAACACTTGTAGCTACTGCTTTCAGTCGCCTTGTGCAAAGGCTCTCACAAAGCATTTTTGTGTCCCCAAGGCAGCAGGCTTAGACTTTCGTGATTAAAATAGAGACTTCTGTGGCTGACAAACGCCGTGCTGGGAGTGTGAACCAAGCTGTGCTCAGAGACTTGTTAAAAGAAGTCCGGTTAATTGTAAGCCAACCAACTCAGTGTTCTTTCTCTTGCTTTTCTAGGATGGCTTCTGTCGCTTCTTCGGCAGACACGGCTCCCAGCCGGCTGACCAGAGCAGTACCATAAGCAATGCGATCATGGCCGCAGCGGGGTTTGGAATAGCAGGATTGGCTTTTCTCTTGGTGGTGCGGTAGGCTGATGAATGGATCTTGCCATGGGAAAGTACTCTCAAAACTGACAATTTACCAGATTTCACTCTATTTTCTATAGAACAGACCCTCTAAGAAGAAGTTTATATTTTTAAACTGGCTCGGAAAACTGTCTCACCAAATCCTTGGCTATAAACTGCTTCACTTGCTACCCAGTAACAGCACAAACAAATGTGTACTAAACCACCATTTGTGCATGTTCAAAACCTGTCGTCTCCAAACATCCTCTGGACTTTCTTTTTGAAGGTGTAACCTAAACTTTAGCATGGTTCATGTACTGTAACTTCTGAGTGCTCGATGTTATGCTAGGAAAACGTTACGGTGGACTTGCTACTAAACCCTCTGTTCGAGACGTCTTATTTACATGGAGGCAAGTCTTCGAACCCGCCTTCCATTAATACTGTAAAGTGGGCGAATATTGACTGTGATTTAACATGGTTTATGGCTTCAAATGCGGTGCACAGCACTTGTTACCGAAAGGCAACTCATTGGTTGATTTAGGGCAACTAGTGCCCCTGATGCGAGAGGCGTTAGGGCTTAATATAACATAAGGCTGATTTCATTACACTACAAGAAGATAAGTATTGATACAGGACAGTAATGGCTGCAGTACTGGTTCTTACTTAAAGGAAAGGAAGTTAAATATTAAACCTTAATTGGTATATTGAAATCCAGTGGAGGCTGGAATTTCTCTGGATTTCCTTGACAAAACAAGAATTTCCATATATCTTAATATATTTTTGAAGTATTTATCACTGTATAATACTTGTAGCCATGACATCTTTATTTTTGTTTAAAACTTAATGGTGGTTCTTGTCACTCTAGTGCGTATCAAGCATTGTCTTGTTTGAGTAATAGTTCACTCTATTTTCAACATGCTGTGTATTTCTTTCAATGGTTGTACAAATTGCCTTATGTTTCTGGTAGCTTTTAATAACGTTCCTGGGTTACTCATAGCGTGTACAATTTTACTATGGTGACTTGAAAGGTGAATAAATGTTAAGTATTTTTATTTTAAAAAAGCTTTCTGCTTATTTGATTGGATGGCTTATGATACTCAGACAGTGAGTGCTTTGGTGGTTACCTGGATGCATCAGTTTGTACCCACCTTCGTGGTGCTCTGACCTGAAACGAGGAGCTGTGCAGCACCAGAGCAGTGTGATACCAATCTTCATTGCGGAGGAGTCCTGCAGTCAGAAATAGGGCTAAGACAGCCAAAGGGGAAAATCCAGTCCAAAAGGCCCATCTTCACCACTGCAACCGGAAATAATGCGGTGGTTTTGTAGGCCAAAACTTTCCAAAGTGTACTAACATAGCTGGGTACAGACAGGCTCCTCTGAGACCTGCTCCTTCTTGTAGAGAGCGACAGAGTTCTTGTTTCTTCTCTGCCAAGACTTGCTGCTGCCTCTCTCTCTCACACATGCACGCTTTTTTTACCGAAACTGGAGTTTCTGATAGGAGTTATGATAAAGACTGAGCAATAGGTGATGGAGTTTAACCCTTCTCAGATTAGTAATACTGAGCAGCTGTAATTTTTGAGGGCGTTGGGCTTAACGCTTTTAAAAAGCCGTCTCATGCACCTGTCTCCAAGTCAAATGTTTCTGTGGCACTGGTGGCTCTGATGCCCGTTAAATGGTGCAAGCCCATTGTTCAGCCTCCCTCCCTGGCCGTCCGTCGGCCCACCCCTCTGCCCTTCGAGAGGGTATGCCCCGTCGTGGGAAGAGCACCTGGCGGGTGGCAGACTTCCTCTTGGGAAAGATCAGCCTGGCAGCCGGGTTGGCATCACCGTGGCTGGCAGCGGCCACCCTGCTTCTCCTTCTGCTGGCCACCAGGCCCCGGGGGAGGCGTGCAGCAGGGGCTGCGGCCCCGCACTGGACAGAGCGGCGTTGTGCTGACTGGCCGCAGATGCAGGGAGAAGGACAAAAAGGGACATTCAGGGACGGTAAGTCCCGCAGAGGCGGGAAGGAGCTGGCGGTCCTCCCCCTCGTGCTGCCCGCTCTGAACAAACGTCTGCTTGTTCTCTGACTTCCAGTTCTCTAAACTCCGGCTTGGCTCCTCTCGGCGAAAGGATTAAGACCTTGCGGCGCAGGACCGTCGTGCTCAGTTCCTCTCTTGAGTTCCCACAGGGATGGTGCCTGCTTCTGCGGCAGCTGGATGCTCTCGGGCATCTGCCTCCAGTCCTCCTGGGCGACCAGGAGGCTGCGGTGCCTGAAACTTTGGCTACGGTGGGAGTGAGCTGGCTGGTGCTGGGAAGTGAAGGTAGTTTCCAAAATGCGGGATGCTTAGGGGGATGTGTGCTGGAAAGCGTGGCAAATGACAGGGCAAGAAATGCTCTAAACAGAGGTCAAATGTTGCATGGAAACGTCCTGCTGCGGATCTCAATGTCTCCCCAATATCAAGCAGGACAAAGATAAAATACCAGTATCTTGATTTCCAGTGTAACCTGATCTGGGAGGCCCCACAAAAGCAATAGCAGAGAGCGTATTATGCTGGTTTTTACAGCGTGCTCTGGAAAAGAGAAGAAAACAATCTGGAGACGTCCTTGAATAAAGTCGCATCAGCCTTTGGCGTAAACCTGACCCTTTACAAGGTGCAGCTTGGAGAGTGTCTGCCACTCTTCCTTGGCCTGGGAGAACCTGGGGGAAGGTTTCCTAAGAGCTAGAAGAACCGGGGGTAATTTAGGAAAGCTGTAAGGCTGAGTCAGGAGACCACAGCGTGGCTCAGCAGCATAGAAGTAACGTTGCCTGTGGCTGCCTGACGCCCGGAGCCAGGCTGCTCCGGTCTCTGCTGGCAGCCCGTACCCGAGGGTGCTCTGCTCAGCCACCCTGAGAGCAGTGGGCACAGCCCAGGCCGCTGGAGCCCATGGTCCCTGCCCCGGCACTGGCAGGGGATCTGCCCATCCCAGCTGGAGCCATGCTCCCCAGGCCGCGCTCTGCTGCCGTGGGACCGTGGTGATGTAGGACTGAAGACCAGGGCTTCAGTCACTGGGGCCCCATTGATTTCAGGGCAGCTTAGACGAACTTACATTTGCCTGACACTTCTGATCTCTTAAAACTTTTTTTTCTCTGTTTCAGCCTGACCGTTTGTCTCAATGAAGTCCTGTATTTCAATTGAAAACTACCGCTTATCCTCTTTTCTGCCTCAGAAAAGGGAAGCAAGATGCCGCTGTTCCTTTCTTTAAATGCAGAAGGAGAGTAGGTGGTGTTTAAGCGCAAGGCTGTGTCTAATCCTCATGACAGCTTTCAGATCTTCAGCGTTGGTGTACTTCCCGGGCAGGTGGTGGATGCAATAGGCCTCGTCCTATCCAACGATTAGCACGCAGTAATTGCTGTAGGTTCTGTTGGGGCCCCGGTGTGCCTACGCCTGCAGAAGCCATCGATCGCGGGTTGCTTCGAGGTGCCCGAGTGCTGGGCAGGGTCTTGTGTTCAAGGGGAGAGGAGAGAAGTGAAGGTGCTGGCTGAGCTGCGGCCATCACCTGGCCACTCGTACCAGTTCCGAGTCTTTCCCGCTCTGCTGCATATGGAGACCTTTGCAGGGCTGAGAGGCGGATGAGGCGGCGTTCCCAGCTGCTAATGGTATTCACAGTGGTCTTATTGGAGCTGTTAGTGTTATCTGCTGGCACTGCACCTGCTCCCCACGCGGTTCCCTTCTGAAGGGGCATCCATTGTAACCACGGGCAAAGGCTGCCGTGCTGTTGCAGAAGCCCAGCTGCCTTCTTGTTAAACGAAAGAGAAATCTATTCATCAGGCTTCTTAAGAGTGTTGAACTAGCCAGTGGGTTTCTTTTTGACTTGGAAAAAATGAGACCCTGTTAGAGCTCAAAAAATGCGAGTTGCAGAATGGTGTTATATGGCAGTTTGTGAGCTGCTTTGCTGTGGTATGCAAAAAATCTGGTCTGGCATGTCTCGCTGAAGGAATTGGTGCTGGTGCTGCGGTCTTTTCTGCCCGCGCATGCTGCCATCCTGAGGGGGTGCAGCGTGGGTCTCACCTGCAGGGTGGTGCCCAAGCCCGGGCAGGAGGGGAGAGCCCTGTTATAAAAACTTACTAAAACAAGCTTAGAAAAACCCCAGCAAATCATTGGAAGGAAAAAAGATCAAGTGTGTGGCATTTGTTCACATAATTTCACTTCTTGCATTCATTCAGTTTGGATAAGGGAAACAAACTTCTGGGTTTCACTTCTGTTTTTCTGGCTGCTTTCTGTGCCAGGCTCGAGCTGGGTCGTCCTTGCAATGAGAAGATGCGATGTGGGGAGAGCAGGCGCAGCTGGGAAATGACTTGCTTCCAGGTTTAAAGAGTCAGTGTAATTCTGTCGTAAGCGCTGCTGTTATTGGGAGCACTTTAAAATGGTACCTTCAAACTTTTAACATTTAGCCTGTCACAAATTGAAGTTCTTAAATGAGAACAGAGTTAAAAATAAAAAAATAAAATCCTGATTTACTTGAAGGCAAATGTAGGAAGTTTAAAAATCAGCTCTGTGCTGAACTAACAAGATCGTTTCATTGGATTTTTTTCTCTGCCCAGGCTTGGTCTATTTGTTTTATTCAAATGAGATGAGGAAGAGAGGACCTGGCTTTCCTTGTCAAATAGGTCTCCTTTCAAACAGGCCATTTGTTTCTGCCCAGCCTGTGATAAGTTTCTAGCACTACAGCCTGTAACTGATACTTGCAAATTGGCAATCGTGGTTTCTGCATGTTCGCCCATTTTGTGTCAGAGCTGACGTGCGTTACATGTTTCTGTTGGTTAAGAATTAAACCTATTAAAATGTCTGGTTTAATTCAGTAGGGGACCACGCCAGCTGTCGGGGCGATTGAAATCCATGATGTCCTGTTGTAAGAGACACTGCAACGCAGGGAATTAGAAAAGCCTGTCTGCAGAGAGCCGGTGTAGGCACTGCAGAAAGTTTGTGCTCTCTGGATTTAATCCCTTTAATGATTCTGACCTGTGACAACAGTTCACTTGAGGGAGTTCCTGTGTTTGACCCAACCTGCTCTTTTGTTTGTCTCTGAACAGCTCAGCACATGGTGAATAACAGCAGGAACCCCACACCCTGCTTACAGCTTTTGGATACTGTCTCTCTTTTTTTTTTTTTTTTTTTTTTTTTTTTTTTTTTTTTTAAATGTGGCTTGTACCCGGCAGGGTCTGTGGGGAATGATGGCCTGGCTCTGCCCACGGGGAAGTGTCCGTGCTGCATTGCACCTCGGGGAGGACTAGGCATGGTATCTGGAGCTCTGCAGCCTGACATCAAAGCCAGGAGCTCTTGCTGGCACTTTTAATTTGCAATAGTAAAAGTGCAAAAGTGCTTGGCTTCATCAAAGTGCTGGAGAGAAAGCGCTGTCTGTAGTGTGCTGAGCTAACAGGCTAGTTGACTTCTTCCTTGTAGCTGTTAGTGTCTTTAGAAGAATCCCAGACTGTTGTAATTAATTTCTGAGCATTAATTGTGAAGCTTTATGCTGAGCCCATTGGAAACTCCTAAAGTACAGGCAGAGCCTTGTGGCTCCGGTGAGGAGTCAGTGTAGGGCAGGCAGCATTAACTCTTGTCCCTCCGGGAGCTGCCAGCAAAAGCTCACTCAGCACCCGACCTCCCGCTATGTGCTGGACCCTCCTGCTTCTCTGGCTGGACACGGCTGCTTTGTGCCCTCACCAGCCTTTGGCTCTCCCACCTCTCCTGAGACAGAGGTTGCACTCCCAGAGGTCCCAGTAGCCTGCCTGCAGGAAGCGTGGCCGTGCTGGGATGCACCCAGCGTCGCCCTGCCCCGTTCGCTGGGCTGTGCCCCAGGCAGCACGGCCACGCCGCCTCTTGGTGCCAAGCACGAGGCCGTGAAGGAGTGGTCATATTGGTGCTATACTGGGTGGGTGGTGGTTAGATGACTTTCTAATGATTATAATGCATGAGCAAGAATGAATTCCACCAGTCAGGTGTAAAATAACCTTGTAAAACGGTAGTGACGAGACTAGCAGCAGCCGAGAGCTGATGGTGCGTGACACGCAAGGCAAATGCTTGCTTCTCAGTGTGTGCACGGTGGGCATCTTGATACAGACAAGCGCTTTAAATGTTGAACCTCCTTATACTGGGAGCATGCGAGTGATGTGGTTCCTTGAGCGTTTCATACCCAAGCTGGATGGTGGCATTTTCAAGCGGAATGTGGGACGTGACCCAGCAGGTGCCAGCTCTGACGAGGAGGGCCGGATTCCTCCCTGGGCTGGATCCTGTCTCTCACGCAGCCCTGTACGGGCGGCACCGCTGGGCAGGGACGGTGTCCCCGGTGATGGGAGCGTGGGGCTGTCACGCAGCCACAGCCTGCTGCGGGTGAAACCTGGCCCTGCAGAGTCAGCCAGTCAGTATGTGGTTTCCGTCCCAAAACTCCACAGAAACCCCTGAGCTTTCCGGCGTGTGAGAAGTCTGTAAAACATGTGCAGGGCTTGAATTTCTTTCTCTTTTTTTCCTTTTTTTTCCCCGCCCTAACCCTTACATGCCCTGAAGAACGTGCAGTAGCCCTGCTGGCAGTCCCAGTGTGAGCACCCCTCCTGTGCAGGGCTGCTGCTCAGCACAACTTACACTCACAGCCGTAGCATGAAGAACCCGACATCCTTAAATGTTCTTACTACCAGTCCTGTAGGCAGCTCTCTGCCATAGCAGCATCACCCTTCCCCTGGCCTAGAAAAAGAAAAAATTATTTTTCTCAAAATCTTCTGAAAAGGGCACAAAATAGCACAAAACTAGCCTGAATCTTAAAAAAAAAAAAATTTAAAAAAAAATCCTCTGGGGTCTTGTGTATTGTCCTTGGTGATGTTCAGAGCAGAGCACCACCTGCTGCTCTGAAACCCTTCCAGTGTTCCTGGGCGCTTTTTACAAGAGAAGGTCTGCTCCATGGGAGGAAAAGGTTAAACGTGGGAGCGAGTAGGGCAAAAGATTATGTGAAACAGAAATCCCGGTGCTGTTTGTTCTGCCATCTGCTCTACACTCGATCCAGGGCTGTGGGTGGTTTCCCATAGCGTTCCCGCTCCCCTCACTGCCACACGGCTGGCGGAGGGCTTTGAACTCCC
The DNA here is from genome assembly GCA_013389945.1 of Fregata magnificens. Lineage (NCBI taxonomy): Eukaryota > Metazoa > Chordata > Aves > Suliformes > Fregatidae > Fregata > Fregata magnificens. Next base: position 48,753 of record WAAD01031673.1, read on the forward strand.
GGAGCTCCTGGCACTGCAGAGCCAGGTGAGATTTGCATCTCCTTTCTCTGGGAGGAGCTGCCCTTTGGCAGGGCGAAGCCAGGCACCGTGGCCCGGGTGCTGCACTGGAGCTGCTGCGCAGAGTCCGCTCCAGCAGCAATCCAGAAAAGCAGGGGCTTCAACACCTTTGGTATGAACAGAGCGAGCACCGGGGGATGCTGGGGTCAGTGCATCCTGTGCCATGCCCATAGGGAGAGCCTGGGCAGGACAGCCTCTGCTTCCCTGGGAGTGCTCAGCGTTTCCATCTTTGCAGCAATGCACCAGCACTGCAAGATGCTCCCTGGCGAGCGGGGCAGCCCATGCACATCCCTGTGAGCCAGCAGCGGGGCAGGCTGAGCCCCGCGTGGCTCTGTGCCGGCACACCATCCTGCCGGCAGTGGGGCCTGGCACGCGTGCCAAAGCATGGGAGTCGCTTGTCCCCGCTTTGCAGACAAGGGACAGGAGCATGGAGATGTGCGAGAGCCTGCGAGCGGGCAGTGCTGGGGCGTGCCGAGAGCTCTGTGCCTGTGGCTCACCCTCCGCCACAGCCAGCGAAAGAAAGGTGAAATCATTTCACCTCTTACCTCCAGGTCCCCTTTCTGCTCTGCCCCTTCCCCCAGCCCCCACCTCTCTGCTTTCCCCACGTCCCCCAGCCCAGCTCGGCTGTTCCCTGAGGCTGCGGGCTGCACACCCCTCTGCACTGCACGCCTCCTCCGCTCCCCTGCTCCACTTTCACTTGGGAATGTGACCTTGCTCTCTAGATTATTTACAGACAAAATATTGCTGCAAGCCTGTGGAAGGGTTTTCTGGGGTTTTTTTTTTGGTTTTTTTTGGTTTTTTGTTTTTTTTTTTTAAAGTGACTGAATTCCACAAAAAATGAATTATTTCAAGGGGCGTGTGGGACCTGGTGGGAACGCTTTGCTGTGTTTTGGAACAGGCTGCCTGAAGCCGTCTCCCCTGGCCAGCACAGAGGTGCGAGAGGCTCTTCATTTCCCTAGCTATAGGAAATGATCTGTCTCTGGTTTTCTTAGAGAAACCCACCCCCTGCTTGGGGAAGGCTGCCAGGATGGGACACCAGCATTAACGGGGCCATGGCACGCACGTAACCGGGACCTGGGCTCCCTTCTGAGGCATGCGTGAGCCAGTCCATAGTGCTGGCTGCGGGGAAGAGCGGAAGCAGGGGCCACTTTCCGTGGCTCCCCCTCCCGCGCCCCTGGAGCCGGGGCTGTCCACTTCCCCTCGCTTGGGAGCTCCTGGGTCTCCTGCTGCGCTTGCAACACAGGCTGGGTTTGCTGAGGACCTCAGACAGAGCTGTCACATCCGATCGGAAGCAGTGGTGGGCTGATTTCTCCTTTTTTGTTTTTACTGGCAGGACCAACAGCTGCCCTTTTCCCCGCTGCTGACAATTCTTCTGTCTAGCTTAACTTCTGAAAGACTCATGGTGGTGGTTTCCCACTGTGCAGAGACCTTATGCCTTTGACCTTGCACCGCTGCGGTACCCTTTGCATGGCTGCTGGAGGCCGTAAAGCCGTTCATTGCACACAATAATGTGAGTCGTTGGGTTTGAGCAGCATTGGTTGTTTTGGACGGGGCTGACGTGGGGTCCCTGGCCGGTGCTGGTTTCCTTACAGGGTCAACATAAGCCTGCAGGTTCCTGCAGCCAAGTAGTTGTCCTGAATAAGGCTGCGTACTCCGCTTTTATTTAGGAGTAAGCACAGCAACTGTCAACAGAGCTAAACTTGATCACAGACAGTGCCTTTTTTGCTGTGGGAAGAGTGCTGACACCAAAATACCTCAGTCTGGCTCAGGGTGCACCTTGGCTTGATCTCCCCACAGACCGAGCCGGGGCTGCTGGTGGGCTGGCAGTAGGCGTGCTCTGCTCCCCGCTGAAACTGGGGCTGCCGCTGGGAAATCTCTCGGCAAATGTGGCCGCAGGGGATGACCACGAAGCAGGTGCCTGCAAAGCCATTCTCTGCCTGCTGTGGGGTTGGAGCCGGCCCTCCGGAGTAGCTCCAGCCTTCCCAGCTTGTGGTGGTGATGGTCTCATCCAGGCCCTCGTGGAGGCGTTGGGTGCAGGATGCTCACCGGGCGGTGAGAGGATGCTGAGGGAATGGAGGTGGTGCATGTCTGGGGACCTTGATCAACCAAACAGGTTCAGCCGGTGATGGTGGTTTGGAGGCCCATCTTGCAGCAGATTTGTCTGGAACTTCTCTGGTCCGTGTGCTAGTTCGGGTGCTACTGAGCAACAGAGCACTCTGTGCAAGTCATAAATGAGCATACTGGCTATAAATAATCAATGGATTTTGTTTAACGAAATTCTGAAGTTTCCCTTGTTGAGAAGCCATGGGGATGAAGGCTGGGTCAGGGAAGACAAATGGAAAAAGGTTTATTATTTTAGTCAAATCCTTGACTTGGCTGCAGCCAGCACGTTCAGCGGCAGGGTGGAAACGTACCAGGTGAGAGACAAACGTACCCACCGAGATCAGGCGCAACGGCAGCAGGTAGAGCTAAAGGGTATCACGAGGCCGTGTCTGTAGGGGCTGCTCCCTGTCGATGTACCTGCTGACCTCTTTGCGAAAGCAGCCCCTTGCCACCCGCACCTTTAGTAGCTGGGAATTTTTCTGAAGGAGCCGTAGTTATCGGGGCTCCGACCGTGCCCTGCTGGCACTGAAATAGGAGCAGCGCTTGGGCAGAGGGGAGCGGGTAGAACTGCTGGGAATGCCTGCTGCTCTGCCGCCAGGCAGGCAAGCGGCGTATCATGGTGTTTGGTGAGACCTTGCAGGAAACCCTCTGAGGTTCCTCCCCACCTAAGCTGCTCAGGCTCCCTGAAAAGGACAGCGGGCGTGCTTAGGGCTGCCAAACCTTCCCCGCTCCCTGGGTCACCAGGCAAACTTCTGCCCCGTTCTACGGCTGTCAGCAGGGGCAATTACCAGATTTGATGACTACCTGCAAATCAAGGGGCAAACTGCCGCCACCTTGCAGGGGCAGGAGCTCTGTGAGTGCTGAGCGCACTCGAACACGCGCTGAAGGTGGCCGGGCACCGACTGGGAGGTAAGGGGCAGCAGGGGAAGGGCTTCTGTTCCGGGTGCTCTTTGCCAGGGTTTGCACGGTATTCGCTGGATGCTGAAGCATTCTTGGGAAGGCAGAAAGGGAAAGCTCAGCTCACTGTGTCTGCTGTGGTGCACAGCTCTCACCTTCCAATTCCCCACCTTAGCTGAGGGTAGTGAAAACCCCATTCCATTCCCCTAATCTTCTAAATGGGTGCCTTTTTATCAACAGGATGTCCTGGTTATCCTTTTTTGCAGCTGGGGGAAGCTGAGGAGTGCAGCACACACTCTGCTCACACTGCTCTGCTCACACTGCCAGTAAGAACAGGACCCAGCGTGCCTAACTCTGGATCCGCTCTGTGTACATCTATGTACGCATAATGCTGCTGCTCACTAATGGGGTCTCTGGCACGTTGCTTCCACCCAAATATTAATGACTCGACTGGCTTGAAGAACTAAGTGCGATGCAGGGACGCAGAGCAGCCCCAGCAGGTGCCCGGGGAAGGGGTCTGGCGGGGCTGCTGGTGAGCAGCTCTCCATAGCATCAGACCAGCGGTCTTGGGGTAAGCCTGGGGCTTTGACAGCTGCTCGTGCCCCCTTAGGATATGGAATTAGGCATCCTGAGTGAAGCATCTTCTCCCGTCTGGGTGTCCTGAAGGGTTAATGATCCTGGCAGCGGATGGATGGGTGGTAAGGAGATTGATTGCCTCCCACAAGGTACATAAAGTCTCGCCCTCCTGCAGAAACACACCACTTGTTCAACCAGGTAAATAACTGGTTTAAAATCCCCTCTCACAGCAGCTGACCCTACACGTGTTTATCCAAGTGACTGGAGTTGTTCCAGTCTCTCTGGTAAGTGACCTTTCCCAAATTTTTCTTTTCAAGTTGACATTTAAGAAGGGGGGAAAAAGTCACAGCAACAAACGGTGTTTTAACAGCGATAAAGCCGTACCCGTCAACAAAGCCAGGAAAGCTGCGCCAGAGCCCACACTGGCAGCTCTGCCGTCCCCGCTGGAGTCCATATGGGCAGCACTGGCTTGTGTTTCCTGACGTGGTTGGTTTTGCATGGACCAACATTTGTGGTGCCCATGGGCTGCTCCTGCCGCCTGGGCTGGGCTGAGCTGGGCGCGGGGCGGCTCCGCAGCTCCCGAGAAAGGCTCCTGGGTGCAATTAAGTCCAAGCCAGCTGCTGGCAGCTGGAGGCACTCACAGTATTAGTTCATTACTGCAATTCAAATGAAGAAGAGTCTTAAATCTTCTCTGAAAAGAATCTGGGTTTGGCAGGCAGTGGAGCGCTCAGCTTATTTTGAAAATGCCTTGGACAATTTTGGTAAATGTTTTACTGTGTGTTTGGGGGAAGTAAAATTTACCCCTAGTTTTCATGTTCCTTGGTTCTCAGCTTCAGCACTGCCACGACTCACTCCTCTCACCCCCAGCAGTTGTCTCACAGGGAGATATTTAAGCAATGAAGTCTCTGTGGAGGTTTACCTCTTCAGCCCAGATGCCCAGTACATGAGCTCCTCTCCCAGGCTGGGAAGTGCCGAGGGCAGCACAGAAGGCTGCTCGGCACTGAAGGATTCCCCAGATCCTGCTCTCCCCATGTCCTGGCAGATGCTGTAGCTCCAGCATGCCGGCTGCCAGCTGCTCCGTCTCCACCGGGCTCCGTGGGATCTCTTGGGTGTCCCTGCCTTCTCCATCTGCAAAGCACCCCACAGCCAACCTGGCCTGGCCCTGCAGCCCTTACCCAGGTTTTTGGCTTTGCTGCAGATGGCAAGCAGGACTGCAAGCAGCAACCGGTCTGGGGTGTTGGAGTCTCCCTGCGATCCCCCCGCTCTGGCTCCTCTCCTCAGAGCGCTGCTAGAAATGGTTTCCACAGGGACCACCCCAGGGACAGCCAGCCCGGGGCTCTGCTCTGCGCCTGCATGGTCCTGTGCTGAGAAGAGAAATCGAAACAAGGACTTTCCAGTGGTCGTGTTTCCCATAGCAGGAGGCGTGGGAGATCCCTGGGAAGCAGCCGGCAGTGGGGATCCCCCAGAGCTGGGTGCTTCCCTGGCATTTCTTGGAGAGGGCCCGACAGGAGTGGCTGCAAAAAAGGCGCGAGGCAACGAGGGGACCGGGGTGGGGGCAGCGCTTCGGTGGTACAGCGACACGCTGCCGGCTCAGGGTGATGTTGGGCAGCCCCACACCGGAGCCCTCCTGAGTGCGCGAGCCTGCGGGCTGGTGGCAAGCTCTGCTTTCAGCAAACCAGTGTTTTGTGACAAACTTCAGTTGAGAAATGCCTAAGCAGTTCTGTCGGGACAGGCCTGATGGATGTGCCTGGCTTTGCGGCGATGCTGTTTCTTGGACTTAATCTATTTGTGCAAGAGGAAAAAAACAACAGAAAAAACCCAGATAAGTCTAATAGCAAAGATGCTTTTAGTGAGCTGATAGCCAAGCCTTGCCTTTGCAGTTCACCGTGTCCCTGCGCTGCCCCAGCTCTGCTGCTGGGGAGCTGGGCACTGCCGGCGGGGCGGGCAGGGCACCACAGCCCCCAGGCTGCCGGGAGCGGGGGCCGGCAACTCACGGATCCCCCCGTTAGGAGTGTCCATCTGCCACAGCTCTCCCTGCTCCCCTGCCATCCCCAGGAGGTCTCTAGTGCTGCACATTAACATGAGACAGCTGAGCTTTTCTGCTGGGCTGTTGCTAGAGTGATGCTTGTGCAAGGCTCTGTGGCTGCTTGGGGGTGATGGCAACTTTGGGACCTCACCCACTAAGTTATCTTTAATCTTTCATGGCAAGAATGCCTCATTTCGCTCTTGCTTGCAGCAAGTCCGGGCGTTTGCTTGCTGCAGGGTCGGTACGTGAGCCCTGGAGTGGGACTGCCTGCATCCGGAGCCTTCCTTCCCCTGCAATAACGTCAGCACTGGAGAGCAGGCGGCTATTTTGGTCCCAGGAATGCCAGCGGATGATTTCACTTTTGTTTTGTACTTGATAACCTTTCCCATCACAATGAGAGATGAGGTCCACGCTCCCTGCGCTTCCGTGTGCAAGGGGAAACCCATTCAAGCGCCTCTACAGGGGAAAAGAAAAAGCCAGTTTAAAAATAGCTCCCCGATTGTTGATGGAGCCTGGGCGAAGGAAGGGCAAAAGCCTCTCCGTGCCACACTGTGCACCGTGTGCCAGGATCGGCTTCGCCAACTGAGCTGGGGCACGAGGACAGCGGCCGTGGGAATATTTGCTGTGCTGGCTTTTCCCATCAGCCTCACAGGGACAGGAAGGTCTGGGAGAGACTTTCTTCTCCATGCAGAGTCGTCCCAATGTGGGGCTCCAGGAGACCCACAGCAACCCCCTTTGCCCCCCCACCATGGGCACATGCAACGGCGTTTTCTCCCTTCTCTGCCCCTCCTGCCCTTCTCCGAGTCCTTTCCCTCCCAGGTTTCACGGCTGGGAGCTTGGTCAGGAGTAGGGCGACACAAATCCACCCTGGGCCCCAGGCGAGATACGTCTGGTCAAATCCAAATTGCTAAAGCTCAGCTCCAGTTTTTATTTCCTGTGGGGAAGGAGCTGGCTAAAGTAACTTGGTTTTTTTTCAAGCTTTCAGCCTGCGACTTCCCACGAACTGCTGACCCATCATGTGACGGGAGCCGCAGCGGGGCCGCTGCAGCGCGATGCGGTATCACCGGCTTATCGAGCTGTGCCGGGGCCGCGGGCAAACCCTGGTGCTCAGATGGGGACGGGCCTCCCGGTGCCCGTCTGGGCCGGGGCACGGGCAGCACCTGGGCACTAGACCTCTCGGAACAGGCAGATCCTGATGTGCTTTAAGAGGGAAGACAGCAAGCTTATTTACTGCTGGCCCCCCTCCCCTATGGAGAGATGCTTCCTGGCTCCCTGGGGGCGATGTGGCCCCTCTTGCCAATGCCCACCCTGCCCTCCAAAGTACATTATAGGCCATTTTGCAGGCTCTTGGCCAGCGGGGTGGCTACCTGGGCCCCTGTTTGATCGGTCCCTTTGCTCAGTGGGAGGTTTTTCCTCAGTCCTCCAAGCACACGACTTACAGGGTGGCTCCAAACCTGCCCTTGCCCTTCCTGAGCTGCAGCCTGTTTACAAAACAGTGGCTGAGGGCTGCTATTTATCCTTTCATGCACATTACATTCAGAGTTGCTAAGCAGACAAAGCCAAAATGAAAGTCATCTGAGTTTTCTTTAATTAGAATAAGATCCTGATGAATCATGAGGTTCTTTACCTCAAGGATGCACCAAGAATTGACTTTGGCAGCAGACATCAAGGTACAGCAGTCAGCGGAGCTCGCTCACTGCGTTGACATCTGCTGGAAGGACTTGTTTTTCCCTCCAGATCACATGCTAACTTGTGATCTGATCATGAGATACAAAGGATAACCTTCCAATATTTATTTTTCTCATCTGGAATTTTAAAAGGCAGAGGAAAAGAGTAAAAAGCAGTGTAAGGGAAAAAAACCAAAACAAAACCCTCGCCTCTTTTGGTTAGCATTGCTCTAGGCGCTGTGCTTGCTGCTGGGACAGGGCAGGAGACCGTCCCCAGCGTGATGGGCTGCACGTGTGCCCTCTGCAGCCATGATGGAGAGTGTCAGCGTGGGGAGAGCATCGGTGGGGAGAGCATCGGCGCGGGCAGAGCAATCGTTGCTGGTGTGTTCAGCCACGTAGACGTCCCCCCCTCCAGCACGAGCGCACCCATGTGCAGGCAGAGGTGGGCAGTGGCTGCCTGTCCCACGGTGACCTGCACCGGCACGAGGTGGGGAGAGCTTGTCCACCCGCAGTGGCTGCTCAAAGCTGGCCCTGTGCCATCCTTCCACATGAAAGGTGTATGTTTGATTATAAATGTCAAAGTAGCATTTTTATAACAATATCCCAATATAATGAGCTAAGCAGGTGGAGTTATCTGATATGTGCTCTACTCCAAAGATTTATAGTAAGCCCAGCTGCAAGATTAAACCAGAATCACCCTCGAATAAAATCCCCATATAATTTTTGGGGAATTTTGCTAGTGCAGCTTGGGTATGTTTACTTCTGTGAGCTGATGCCTAGCAAGCACCAAAAAACCCCAGAAACCCATCACGGTGCTGACTCGGGGGCTGTTGGGAAACGAGCATTCAGGCTGCTGAAGGCTTTGCCATGAGAGGAGTTCTCGCTGAAGAGCAACTGAGGCAAAGCAACAGGGGCAGGGTTGTTTGTCTTCCGAGACGGAGAGGTGTGTACCATTGACTACTAAATTTGAATAAGGAGGTCGCTGCCCACGGTTTGCATACATGCAGCAAACCTGACTTACATGTACAGCAGGATTACTCTGGGAATGGCAGATTGAGATCAGCAGTGTGTGCGTGTGTCTGTGTGTCCATCTGGTCAGTGCTGGGAGCAACTATGCAGAGCTGGGAAATGCAGCAGGCCATGGCCGTACTTTCCAAAATCCCATCGCCACGGGATGCTGCTGGCCGCACGCCCGCTGGGCACCTGCGTTCATGGGCAGAGCAGAGGCTGGGCATCCTCTGCAGCTGTGTGCGGGATGACCGGCCCGGCATCATCCCCCAGTTACTCAGTACTTCACGTCCAGCACTGCTGAGCGATTGTGCACTGTACCAGTGTCCTGCGGTGCCGTGCCGTGCCACAGTGCACTGGTGGGTCCCTCGGGGGGTCCCTGTGTGCCCAGGCTCAGGGAGGGGACCAGGGAGCACGGCAAGGCAAGGACCGTGTCTGCAACTACAGCTCAGCAAGTGAGAAGAGAGGTTGAAGAAGAAAGGCACTTGTGGTTTCCTTCGAAACTAAAAGGCCCCATAATATTTCAGGAGGCTGGTGGCATCAGCGAGCCGCTGCAGAGCGCTCCGTGCCGGGGGCTGTTGGTGTGTGCTGAGCCAGCCGGTCCGCAGAGGCTGAGCCCCAAGTCCTCTGGAGCATTCAGGAAGTTTGTGGTCTTTTGGGAGGAAGGCGTGTAAGCCTCATACCTTCCTGGCTAAAGCCTGCTGGTCTCCTGGCTCTGCCTGTCCAGGGAGGGAGCTGCAGGTTGGCAGGGTCAAGTGTGGCTGGACCCAACCTGCGCCCCTGGCCCCAGGATGGATGATGGAAGGGGAGATGCTCCGGGCAAGGCCAAAGGCGCTACACCTGTGTGTGACACACGCTGTGTGTCAGCCTGACACAGGGTGAAAAACTCCGCTGTAGCTCCCCTGGAAATAAGTAACTGCAAGGAGGAACATAAAGGGGTGGATGTCACGCTGGAAGGAGGCAGCCAGTGCAAACCGAGTTACGAAAGCGCCGCCTGCAAGAGCAGTGAGCCTGGCCACAGCCTGGCCACAGCTATTTCGGTGCCGAGAGAGGGCTGAGCGCGGAGGTGTTGCCAGTAAAAACGCACACTGGTGTCAAGTGGGGAGGGGAGGAGGTGGGACAGAAGGGTGCAGCCAAAGGGCACCCCAGCTAATAGGGAAGGCATGAAGGGATGGTGCCCACTGGGTGCCTTCAATGTGGTGGATGGCATTTTAACTGCGGTAGGAAGGTAGGCTTTGACATTTCGGGGAGGATGGCTGAATGATGGGTTTGCAGCAAGAAGTGGATAAACTCCGTCCTGCGAGGCCCAGCTGGCCCCTGCACCTTTGTCAGGACCACGGCATTTGTGAAAGAGGCTGGGAATAGCTGGGACCTGATAGGGTCCCTAGACTCAAAGCTGGGGAAGCATGAACGGGAGATGATTTAAAATTAAAACCAAAGCAATCCGTAATAAAGAGCTGTCTCTAGTAAGCAGTTATTTCTGATTTCAGGTTTTGAGAAGTCTTGAAACTATTTAGGTCCAAGCTGTGTGTCTCCTGCTATTACCTGAGCTTTACTTTGCAGTGTCCTAAGCCACCCTTCCCATTGCCCCACTTAGTGCAAAGACCATTTTTTTTATTCCAAAAAGCAAACTATCCTCTTTCCTTAGGCAAATATTTCTGTGGCCTCTGCAACAGCATTAGCCAGAGATGGTTACGAGCACTGTGATGGGCTGAGGGGGTTGGTGTGCAGTCATCAGTGGTCCATGCAGGAGAGTGGCATACCTGCCTCCAGCTCATGGGCATTTGGAAGGAGTTTGGGTTTTCTGGACCTGGCTGACCTGTCTCTGTGCCCTGGGGGCATCTCTGAGCGCTGCGATTTCCCAGTTCGCTGGCCCTTTGCCTGCCCCTAACAAATATTAGAGCAGACCTGACCCAGAAAACTCAATGCAGAAGTGATCAATATTGATAGTAATTGGTTGGCAGTGCTGCCTGGAGGCTCTCGGTGTCTCAGTCCCAAAATAAATAAATGGGTTCAGAAAAAATGTAGGCAGTCTGACTCTGCTGGCTGGGACATCGGCTGGAGGGGGCTTCAGCCTGTGGTCCAAGGGCCGCAGAGGGCAAGGCTGCTGGCAGAGGGCTGAGTTTACTGTGCCCCGTCCCTGGTGAATGACTTCGCTTCTTCTGGTTTCCCTTACTGGTGATGGTGTGTCTCCAGCAGGTTTTGCTGTGCAAGGTGTTTGTTCTGCAGCAGCACAGTGTGGAAGGCTCAGGCAGATGGAGGGAGCCGGGGCAGGTGCTGCGGGAGGGGGACATGCTCACACGCAGCTCTGGGTGCGATCACTCCGTGCACGAGTGCCTGGGGAGGGAGATGCATCCGCTCATCCCTGAGTGCGGTGTAGACGCTTGCTCCTGGACAAGAAAGCAGTCCCTGTTTTTAAGGAAATAAACAAATCCCAAAGAACATCCTTTTGGAGCAGCCCCCTCCTGCCTGCTCATGTCCTCAAGGGACAATGAGGGCTTTGTAACTGCCCAGGGCTCTCAAGAACCAAAACAACCTCGGCATGAGCTCAACGGCTGTAAATGAGCAGGCTCCACCGGGTGCTATTGCTAGGGTAAATTTAGTGCTGATTGCTTTGATCTGAAATGCTTTTATTTCGTACCCTCTACAGAGATAGACACAAGGTCAGACTAGTGGCTGATACACGAAAAACGTATGTGGCCTTTATTGATTTTGTAGTGATTAATGATTCAAAGGGAGGGCCGGTGATTCATGCACACATGAATGGTATCTGGGAATGAGCAATGCCGACCAAGGCGGCCTTTTAATTTCAGCATCCAGACTGCTGCTCACTGCTCAGGGTACCAGTGCCGCTCTCGTGGATGTCCTTGCACTGGGCACACACCCGTTTGTACACAGTGAACTCTTGCACCCGCATCTGAGTTCTGTTTGTCTTGCTTTCGCTGTCCATTTTGGAGGGGGATCAAAAATAACCAAACTTAAACCCTTAGTGTAGTCTTGTTGACAAATACTGTTGAAGCTTTCCTGCTGCTGTCCCAGGTGGTCCACGAAGAGAGTCCTTCAAAAGGGTACGGCACAGCGCTTTGCCCCAGCTCACGTCAGGAGGCATCGCAGCAAAGTCCCCGCAGGAGGCATCCCCTGGGTTCAGCCCTTTGGTTAGTAGCGTGTGATCTCTCAATAAAGGAGCTTCAAAGCTGTTTGCTGTGATTAGCCTTGCAGGCGATGGTTTTTGAAATGCTTTTCCACCCCTGCAAGCATGTGGGACTCCCTGGAGGCTGCCGAGCCACGGCCATGGGGTGGGCGCTCTCCTCCCGCAGTCCCCCCTCCCAGCCCTCCCTGTGGACAGGGACCGCAACCCCCCGGTTCACTCTGTGCCACAGATGCAGCTGGAAACTGCATGGGGAACTCATCCTAATTTTGGAGGGGGAAATCAGGCCCTGTTTGAAGGCTCTGGGTGGTGGTTATGCAACTTTCCTATCTGGTATTTAAGAAAACTTCCCCCTCCTGGCTGTTTTAGCCTTGTGACTATGACTAAAGTCAATGTGTTGCCACCAAGGCTCCTTCTGCTGGGCTCACTGCTTTTACACAGGCTGTCTCACTAAGCGGGCCAGAGACCTGCTACATTTCTTAGGGCCTGAAAACTCACTGCAGTTTGGGTTCCACTTGTTGCCAGCTCTACTGCCTTTTTTTTTCCCCCCTCTCTTGCAGTTGCCGATGGCTAAAGGCGAAGGTGTGTTCTTTCTTGGGCAGTGTCATGGAGGAGGCGATGCTTTGCTGTAAGAGCAATTGCTTGGTTACGGCGGTCACCCTCCTGAGGCCATGCATCCATCACACCCCCCGGGGTGGTGAGCATGGAAGCACAGGCAGTGGCACGGGGTTAAATGCAGCACATTCACTGGGGATGGGGAGCGAGGCGGGAGCGGGAAACACCACCACGGTGGGGGTTTCTTCAGCTTTGTTCCATGTGGAGGGATTTGGGGGCAGGAATTTCAGAGTTGGTGGCGGTACCCACGTGTGTGTGGGGGGGTCAGATGTCAGGTAGCTCATCACCCAGCTGCGTGGCCAAGCGGGGCAGTGAAGGATGATGTATGGCGGTGCCGTACTCCGGTTCCCGGGGGAGCCTGGGTTCCTCTCTGCGGTAGTCATTGCATGGCAGCACAAACACGAACACAGATGAAGGTCCACAGGTACAGGCTGAGTTCAGGCTGCGTGGATGCCAGTGCGCACAAACCTGTTCAGCCACACGCAGAGACGTGTAAGGCCGTCTGCAGCTCGCTCAGAGGCGCTGGCTTCCAGCCTGTCTGTGGCGGGACCCGTGGAGATGTTTTGAACGTGCTGAGGAGACGAGGGAGCTGCATACATTGAACTAAGCCTGTGTCCTCACACTCCCTCAGCCTGAGCTCCACAGCCCTGTCCCAGGCCCCCCGGGCTGGCGGCACCAGCCGAGAGCACCCGGGCAGAAGTACCCCTGTCCCGAGCAGCCCCCACTCTGCGGCAGAGTCAGGGTGCACCGCCCTAAGGTAAGGGCACAACAAAACGTTCCCAGTGACAAACCAAGGTGAAAATGTCCACCCTGCAAGTGGCTGCGGTGCAGTGCTCCCGGTCTCGCCCTTCGCTTTACTTGCCGATAGCACAGATGCTGACCAGCCCCACACGCCTGACACTGGCTCCGAGTGTAATTGGTGACAGTCCCGGCGGGGTCTCCGTCTCTGTTCAGGAGTGGCCAAGGGCTGTTGGCTCCTTCCAAGGGACACTTTGGGGACATGGGGTGTTGGCCCCAGTACCGCCCCACTGCCCGCAGCACAGCAGGAGAGAGCGGGAAGCGTCACAGTGAGGCACACGGAGAGACACTGTGTGTTCCCAAATTAGCTACCAGGCCAGGTTGGTTTTCCTGTTTACTCCCTAAGTGGAAAATAGGAAGAGAGTAAAAAACCTCATCCCCTTGGCTATAAAAAGATCTTGTTGTGTGGGCACAGGAATTTTACCTTCTTTTCATTTTTCTTCCAGTCTAGCAAAGCCTCGGTGGCGCCAGGTGCGTGGCGTGGGCTGTAACAACAGTAATGCAAATAAAGAAGGACACCAGGAATAGCAGCTCCTCTGTAGGGGATATTTCTTCTCGGGCAGGGAACTGGGCCCATTCACCAATCTGCTGGTGTATCGGGGTTTCGCAAAGCACAAGGGTCACAGAGGAGACATGCAGGGTTTGTGTCGGTTGTGTATAGCCCCCACCGGGTATATCTGGCACTGACCCAGCCGGAGTGCAAGGCAGCTGAGGGCCACTCACAGCTCCAAAGGGCAGGACAAAAGGTGAAGAAACTACAGCATCCCTCCAGCGTTTCATGGGCAGACCGCAATAAAAAGGTCGGCTGGGTGGGTTTGGCCAGCAGGAGCGAGGGGTCGGAGCAGATAAGATACTGCCACGCCGGAAAACTGGCTGGACCGTGTTTCGGGTTCACAGCATCAGGATGAGTTATTGGGATCCTAAACCCTGCAACCCAGAGGGGTTGCTAAACCTTGTTTGCCTCAGATTGTTTGTCCAAAAAGATACCGAGAGATGAACTCTTTCTTCCCTTCGTAATTGGCCATAATCTTATCTGAAGCCTCCAAAGTGTCCTAGAGACTTCTCAAGGAGATAACAACCAAACAAAAAACAAGTCCAAGAGCATTTATTTCTGAGGCTTGAGACTGGGCAATAGCACAAGTTTCTTGGCCAGCTTTGGTCACCCTTATTTGTCGCAAAGAGATGGAAAGGATGCCCAGAGCTGCCAATGTCTTGCTTAAGTAGTGACTGAGCTTTCTTGCCTCCTTGCTCCTCTGGATAAGTGAAGCTGTTTTGAGGCGGAAAGTCTCAAAGTCGATTTAGCTAATAACTAGGAAAAAATACTGCGTGAGAGCAGTAGGCTACAGCAGCCCATGTCTCAGGCGCCCGGCTGCCTAGGCCAATACGGTTTAACTGTCTCCCACCAAAGGGTATTTTTGGCGTGTTTGTTGTGGGCCTGTGGATACCCTTCAGGCGAGAGGCTTTCTCATGGGTTTGGTGGTGATTTCAAGGTACCTTTTGCTCTGCATGGTTTGTGGCTTCTCACTTGCCAGAGGAGCCTCTAATAATCTCACCATGGACTTTGAAAAGTATGTGCAATTGTAAAAAAGATCCCCCAAACATAGTATTTCCTTTAAAATTTGGTTTAGTGTCTGTGTGCCTGACTGGTCTGAGCTGGTCTTGCCATAAAAGATTTTACAGACTCTGTGGCTCTTTTTTGGGGTCTATTTCTGCCAGTGCCACTTGTAGTTGTCCATTTGAAGCAGCTGAGTGTTATTGGGATGTTGCCTCCACAGCGCCAGGATTCCCCTGCGTGCTCACGGCCATGTGGGCTCGCTGGCAAGCGGGGATGTCGCATGAGGGCTGGAGATCCGGAGCAGACCTGGTGGGTCCCAGGTGTCCCCATTGCATGTCTCGCCCCCAGCAGCGGAGAAACTCCTGTGCTGTGCACTGCTTCCCATTGCTGAAGCTCTCTGCTGGGAAGGGGTTGTGGACACCAGAACGGGACACACCATCCCAGCATCACTCATACTGGGCCCTACTGGGGGTGTTCCCACTCAGGGGTCTTCGCTCATGAATTGGATGAGCCCTGTTAGTCCCATGAGGGTCCATCAGCCCCAGGGGCGGTTCAACTGCCACGTCCTGTCCCTGAGTCTGTCTTAGCTTTACCGGTGACTTTTATATTGTCCATAGCGAAACATTTACTGCTTGTCCAGTGAGCCCAGCTCTGGAGCCAGGACCTGGATTCTGTGTTAATTGTGGTGGTTTCGTTCAGGTCATTGATTAAAAATGTGAAATTTCGAAGAGGCAAGAAGAAAATTCTTCTCTGACAAAGTGTCTACTCGATGCTGGTTCACAACTTAGAACTGATTTTCAGACCTATGAGGTGGCCAGCTTTTGCCACAGTTATTATGTGCCATATTACCTTTTCCATTATTCTGGTTCTCAGGCAAAATGCAATACCAGGTAAGAGGTGTACCAAATGTAAGCGTCCTGTATCAGCACCACAGCAACTTACTGTGGTCAGATCTGTTTTCTGCAAACCCTTCTTGATTAGCAGAAATAAACTATTTAAGGGAGGGAAACTGAATTAATCAGCACGTACCGGGGCTCTGGGTCATGGTGACTTGCCCCTAGCATTGTCTTTCAAAATACTGGCATCTTACTTTTCTTTCAGATGAGTCCCTCGGCAGCTAGAGTGAGGCCAGGACACATGGCCGCTCCCCGTGCCAGTGTGGATATCCTCAGTTACTCCAGGTACAATGTGTATTTTAGGAGCAAAGAAAGTGGATGGGAAGGATACATAAATGTTGAGTTCTTCTGAGCAAAGCAAACTAATGGGAAAAATGAGCAGTTCTCTACCCTGCTGTAATGATTTTATTAATACAAACCAGTTCACAGGCAGTAAGGACACTCTGTCAAAGCAAATTGATTTTTTTCTACTGTTTTGCTCACCCGCTGCAAGCCTTTGGGCAGCCGCTAGCGAGGCTCGTCACCGGCTAGCAAGCATGCCCTTTGCTTTGCTGTGCTCAGCCCCACGCTCCTCTGGGGCTCGTTGCCCCCGGCTGACCTGGCTGTGGGGTTTTACCCGCTGCTGAGCCGCAGCCGTGCCCCCGCGGGACCGGGGCCACCCGCACCGCAGGTGACCTCTGAGGCAGCACTGCCGAAACCCAGGCGCAGGCCCCAGAGGAAGCGAGGCAGCCACAGGAGGTGGCTGACGGCTGGGCACAGGCGGCAGGGCTTGCCTTGTGCCGCAGGAGCACAGGGGACAGGCATGGGGGAGTTAAAGCCCTTAGCCTGACTCTGCTAAAAACCCATGTTGCATGGTTTGTGTGCACAGGCTGCCCCAGTTCGCCTGGGGTTTACCACACATTTTCATCGTGCTTGCAAAATGCTGTTAACACAAATTGCAAAAACCAACCTCGTCCTCATCTGATC
The DNA here is from genome assembly GCA_013389945.1 of Fregata magnificens. Taxonomy (NCBI): domain Eukaryota; kingdom Metazoa; phylum Chordata; class Aves; order Suliformes; family Fregatidae; genus Fregata; species Fregata magnificens. Next base: position 65,065 of record WAAD01031673.1, read on the forward strand.
AGAGCGAAACCAGCACAGCTCTGCACAACGTCTCCAGCGTGTCCGGTCTGCTGAGTGCTCCTGTGGGGCACATGGTTATTGCTCAGAGATACTTTAGTTTGCTGCTTTGAGGTTTTTTTTTCATTGCAGGCTCCTTGGCCTTGGCCTGTGAAAGCAGTTGGTAACCGCTGCAGCCAGGTTACTCGCTGCCTTAGCTGCTGGCCATAACACAACTTTTTGTTGAGGGCTGATGTGGCCTTTCGCTATGCAAATGGGCTGCAGTAAAGCTGAGGATGTCAGGGAGCCTGTGCTGGGCTGCTCCTGAGCAGAGGGTCCGGGCTGCCACCAAAGCCCTGCTGAGCAGACGCATGGCCGGAGCTGATTGTGAAGCCCAACACAGCCTCTCCACTTCGTGTGCCCCCTCGGGGTCACCCTGTCCTGCCGGGGCGAGGTGAGCAGGGCACCCATTATCTCCCCACTGCCAGCACCCATGTTTCACCCTGATAGCCCCTTCCATCCCAATAGCTCCTTGTGACCCGATAGCTCCTTCTGTCCCAGCCCTTGTCTCTGCAATGGGACAACGGTGCAGATCAGAGTGGGTCTAGCAGGCAGTCTGGGAGGCTCTGGGTATTTCCCGGGAGCAAAGCTGCTGGTTAATGTAATATGTTGAATAATTATTACAAGTCCTGGAGGCTTTTTACCCTGCTTGGAGGACACAAGCCAGAGGCACCGCATGGCTTACCGGCACCAGTCCCCATGACAGACCACTTTTGTGTGCCGCTGGGCTGCAGTGCAGCTGGGGTGGAGGGTGACACGTGCAAAATATTGGGGAGCACTGCAGATTTCTTTCACTAGAGCTTACCATGCATTTTTGGCTGTAAGTGAGCCAAGCCGGAGCTCAGCCCCTTCCAGTGCCCGCAGCCCTCCTGGGTGAGCTGCCGGCAGGGACTCTGCGGGCGGCTGGGCAGCCGGTCGGTGCTGGGGAGAGGAAAGCCCAGGTAACATGCACAAGAAATTAGGGCTTTCACAAGATGCCATAATGAATTACAGCCCCAAGTTAGAGCCGTGCTCTGCTTACGCCCACAGTGTGCTGCAGGGACAGTTACCCAGATCGATCCCACCACCACCGCAATGGCAGAGCATCTGTGTCGAGGGCCAGCGTGGGGCCGTCAGCGCTGCAGGCACACAGGGCCGCAGCTCCCCACCTTCAAATGCCGTGTCATATGCTGGGATCATACGGTGCATCTTGCACCAGTAATCAAGTGACTCCGAAAATCAGGACATGAAAGTGCTTTGGCAATGCCAAAAGCAAAACGTAAGGAAAAAAATTTCCCCTCCCCTTATTCCATAACAGTTCAATATTGCGCAGATGATCTGAAATTTTTTGAAGTGCTAAAGGCTGACTGTGGGACATAAGTATTTTACATTGGGTACAGGGATCTTCTGCTTCTAAAATAGATGAGACACTTCACAGGGGAGTCTTTAGGCTTTCCAGACAAGAGATAACAGCAGAAACCTGATATTGTTGGAGGCTGGCTGTAGGAAATGCAACTGCTAATGGCTAGTCTTGATGTTCTGCTGTGCTTTGCACTTGAAAGTATGTGTTTTTTCATGACGGGTGAAGGGAAACTGAGCTTCAAAGGCTTACCTTGCTGTAGCAGGAGGCCTCCAGGTGGGTGTCCAGCTTGACTCTGGCCCAGGCCACGGCACTGGGCAGAGGCTGGGGTGATCCCACCCCCTCCCAAATTCTTAGTTTTGCATGTTCAGAGATCTTATCCACTTGCAGGAAGTTAATTTTCCAAAGGCCTTCAGTGCTTTGCCTGGGTGCCTTTGGCACTATCTGTGCAGGCATGACAGGCTGGCATTTTTGCTTTGCCCGCAGGATGGAGCCCGCCGGGGTTTGCGAGCTGCGGCAGGAAGCTGTCTGGGGTGCTGGTCTCGGCAAAGCCAGGCTTCACCCTGCTGCCTGAGCCGGGGTTTGCAGTGGCTGGGGCGTCTGAGCCTCTTGACTAGGTCTGTGGATACCCACACCACACAGGGCAGGAGCAAACCAACGCTGCCCTGACACAACAGTGTTTCTAAATGAACACCGGGCTAGTCATCGAGGCTCGTATTACCATTCCCACCCGTCACCTATGTCAGCTCACTTCTCGGCGACAACAGAGAATAACTAAATGAGGAGACTATTTTGTTATTTTGTTTGGTATTACACAGCCAGCCGAAGGAGCAGCTGAGTGATGGCGTTACAAGGCTTTAAACACCTCCGCTCTTGGCAGAGCTGCCCGGGCGTGGGTGGGAACTGGCCTCCTCGGGATCGGGCTCCCCACCACGGCGGCTTCCTGCAGGCTGTGGCTGCCGCCTGTCCCTCCACCCTTGCCTCCCTCCGTCCCTGCCTCCCTCCATCTTTGCCTGCCTCCATCCCTGCCTCCCTCCATCCCTGCCTCCCACCATCGCTGCCTCCCTCCATCCCTGCCTGCCTGCCTCCCTCCCTGCCTCCCTCCATCTTTGCCTGCCTCCCTCCCTGCCTGCCTGCCTCCCTCCCCCGGCGCAGCCCCCCGGGGCGGCGGGGCGGTTGCAGGGCACCGGCACCGCCGGTGGTCGCAGGGACGTGCATCTGGCGTAAGAGAGCAGGAGCCACCGTCCGCAGTCTGCTCTTCCCGGAGAGGTGAAATAAAGAGCATGAACTCTATGTGGAAACAATTTATATAGATAGACACACACACATATGCTTACACATATAAACACAATAAATAAATACACCCAAAAAAATAAAATGAAATTGTGTCTATAAATTCTATACCTATACATGCATACAAACACATATAAAACCGTACATATATGTGTGTGCATACGCACATGTGTGTTACGTGTATAAATTCTATACCTGTGCATGCGTATGGACACACACATGTATACCTGTGGTTATATATATGCACATACGTATGTGTATACGCTGTATCCACCGCATTCAATCTACGCCCGCATGCATACGCACATCACCTTTCGCGTCTTTAAAATTGTTACCACTGAGGCCTTAAGGCCGGGCGTGCCTCGCGCGGGCCGTGCGGGCCGCGGGCTCCCAGCGCCCCCCGCCAGCAGNCGCTCCCGTCCCCTCGCCGGGGAGAAACGCTGCGCTTCGCCAGGTTTTCAGCTGCGAGAGGGTTACGCAGGTGCCGGGGCGTCCGCAGCCAGGCCGAGGCTCTGCGCGCGGCCGGTCGGGGAGGAGAGCATCAAAACCCCGTAAAAGCCCGGCCAAAGAGCTCCGCTGGCGTTGCGGCGGTGGGACACCTTGCACTGCAGCAAAGGCCTGAGGCGAGCAGGAAGAAGATACTGGTGCTCAGTACAACCACCTCAATGTATACAAGCGTTTTCTCAACCCTAAAGCTGCTAGCCTTCTTGGTTAGGTTGCTGCAAATCTAGATTTGTTGTGGAGGTAACAGGATGGGCATGATGCCAGGTCAGGTTTTTTCATGGCTTTTAAAAGATTAATATAAAAATCTTACACGATTCAGTTTTAAAATATGTAACGGAAAAATGGGAAGAAAATACCTTCTTCTGGAGAAGTACACAAATTTCAAATCTATCTCTTTTAGAAATGAGTTTTCACACAGGCATGTCTTGCATCCCGTCAGAGTTGCTGTGCTTATGCTTTCATACCAGATAATATCCTAATAACTTGTAAAATTGAAGTCATTTGGAAAGTATTTGCTGTGCCTGGGAGGAGTGAGGGGCAAAAGAACCCCTTTTCTTTGAAAGAGAAAAGAAAGAGGTAAGGCGGGGGTTGTCCTGGCTTGGACTGGGACACACATGCTGAAGCCGCAGCCCGGCAGCAAGCTGGTGCAGAGCGGCGTTAGACTGGAGCAGCCTGGTGGGGTAGGTATAGGCACGGCCGTGCAGCCCCGAGTGGGACTTGTGCCCCTCGCTTGCCTCCTCCCAGGCTTGGGTTTTGGGCTGACTGAAGCAGCGCACCCTCCGCCTGTGTCCGAATGGTTCACAAGGTGACGGTTTAGGTTGGTTTGGGTGAGCAGCTGCAGGGTGATGAGAGCACCGTCTTGCAGAAAAATTGTAATAAATGATTAAGTTTGATCTCAGTTGAACTAAAACAAACTAAAAAAACCCCCAACCCCACATAGCGCAATGCAGCAGCCATGGATTTTTCACCTGCTGCTGATTTCACAGCACCGTACGAGTGTGGAAAAGCTGCTTGAGCTCCCATGTATGCTGAAGCACAGGGGCTGCCATGGATGTGTGGAGCCACAGCATCACCCCCCGTGAGCGAAATCCCCGCCAAACGCAAACCCTCCCCGTCGCTTCAGCTAACACTCTCCTCCCGAGAAACAGCTAATCTTTGCATGCCTCAGCCTTTCCCAACACATCCTGGTTCACAAGTTCAGCGGCTTCAAAGTTGCATCTGATCATTAACCCTGAAAGATCAGAGATTACTGAAGAGTTTAAACTGCATGTTTGAGATGGCTGAGAGGCACAAAGTTCAGGCACAAATCTGCGCCCAAATCCCGAGATCATCTTCCCAAAGTCCAAGAGGCCGATTCAGACCGAGGGTTTCGGTTCAGCTGTGCGATGCCTGAGCGTCGTGTAGGTTTGTGTCTTCATTTCTTTTTAAAGCTGCTTTCACGCAGCTGCTATTTCAAACGTGACTGTGAGGTTTGGGTGCTTCTGGCCTTGCAGTCTGTGGTGATCATGGCCGGGCTTACAGCTCCCCAGGGACTGCAGCCGGAGAGACGAGAGAGTCCAAGTAAAATCCCTGCAAGTCACAGTTCTTCCTTTATGCCAGAGACTTTGCTAGAAAATGACTTGACTCTCGTGCATGTTCTCTGTCACCTTTATTCCTGATAAGATAGGTACATAAGAAAGTGCTCTTTGTGACCATGTTATACAGAAACAACAGCAGAAGACAAGCTCCATCTATCGTGGGTAGTTTTCTTTTCAGTTTGTTGTTATTTCCATGAGAAAGCTTTTGGTTTCACAGCACCACAGGGAAACTTAGGTTGGAAGATGCTTCCCAAGGCCATCTGGCCCTCCCTCCTGCTCAGCGTGGGTCCAGCTCCATCAGGCTAATCAGCGGCCAACAAGCCCCTTGAGCCTGAACAGTGTGAACCACGGCACTGCGGTAGCAATTTCAGAAGGATCTGAACAAGCACCGAGTAGCAAAGACATCGGTATTCTTGATGGGATTTAATCTTAATGCAACTCATTAGTCTTCATGGTGGAAGACTAATGGTGCCAAAGGATTAATTTAAATCTAAATTCCTTAGGTAATGCCTCAAAGAATGGGAGATGAAGGTCACGTAGTGAAGGAGGCCCATGAATACAGCCCGGTCTGTAACGCTGGCTCCTGCTGCGGGTAGAGGTCCAGCCCCAGATGCCCCCAGGGCAAAGCTGGTAAATGGCAGAGCCCTTCAAGCCCTGCTGGTGCTGATGTTCCTGGAAGTCAGTAAGGGGTCTGCTCCAGGCGGAGTGAAGCCCTCATCTCACCCGTCAGGAGAAACTACCAAATCAGCCAGAGTCAAGCACGAGCTGAGGATGTTGCTGTTTTTGTTTTTTCAGCCGTTTAAATTGCCACTACTCAGCAAACTCGGATCAGCGCGTAAGGCTGGAGTCTTGCAGCACAGGTGGTCTGTTAGGAGCTGATGGAAATGCAAGCTGAGCTGATCAAGGGCAAGCAGTGCTGTTTGGCAAGCAAGAGACCATGTCCTCTGCAAATGGAGGCACCATCTCCTGCATGCTTCGTGCCTGAGCTGGGGATGCCAGGACCGAGCCTGGCCAGCGCCCGGATGGCAGCAGAGCACAAGAGCATGGTGGCCAGCCTCTCACCACACCAGATACAAAGCACGAGGGCGTAGCTCCATTTCATCTTTTGTCTTTCAGCTCCTAAAATTGTCCCACATTGCCTGAGTAGGCTGGCATGTTTTCAGCACGGAAAAAAGGATGTTGCCAAATTTCCAGTGGTTGTTCTTGGTGCTTTATGCTGTTACTTTAACAGAAGTATGCATGTCATGCCTCTTGCAAAAACAGATAGGATTTACTCCCTTAACAAGGGTCAGCTCTGTTTTCAGCTGCCATCCTCTCCGCAGAGATGTCTATCTAGGTCAGAAATGTTGCTGTCAGCTTTCCATGAGCATGAATTCAGTAGCACCCTCCATAGCAACACACAGACCTCTCCCAGCCACCTGCTACCTGGCTACCAAGCAGCTGCTTGGTTTGCGCCTGCAAAAATACTCACCCAAATACTTTTGCCAGTAAAATAATACGGTTTTTCAACCTGCGGTTTTAGACATTAAAGCCAGAGTTTAGTCACCAGCTCTGTGCTTCCTACCCAGCTGCAAGCGCAGTACTGCAAAGGCCATGAGCAAATCTCTCCTGCGTCCTTCAGACAAACCCCTCTGACATCGGCAGGGAGGTAGGCAGGCAGTGCAGCTCTGATGGCACTAGTGCACACAGGGATAGGATGTCATCTTTCTGACTCTAGCTCAGCAGAGGTTTTGCCCTATCTTGATTTCATGCATACTTCATGCAGGCTGTTAACAGAAGCCCTCAAACCAGTCCTACAGCTGCTGCTGCAAGCTACGCTCCCTCCAGCACCCTGCCTTTCTGCAGCAAATACATAGCATTTTTTGTAGTTCAGGGGTATGGAACAGAAAGCAAGCTGGGAAGGAGCACAGCATTAAAAATAAGCTAATACAGCACAGCAGGAAAAGCGTGCTAAGTAACCTGAGCTGTCACCCAGCAGCGCTCACACCGTGGCCAAACTAAGGCCTCTAGCAGAGTCTCCGAGATGTCCGAAGAAACGGTGCCGACCCACACGGACCGAGTCTTGCCAAGGGTTGCTGCCAGGAGCTGCTGCTTAAGTTGGCTTAAGTTCTAATGAGCGTGGCTCATAGTCTTACGTACATCTTCATGCTGAGTGCCCTATCACCCAGCTTCGAACCAAGAAAAATAAGCAAAATTCTTCTGGCAGTTTTCTTAGCATTTATTTTTTTCAAACTTACTGGAAAAATAAAGTGGCACATTAATAACCATCTTCTCAGAAATATAGCAAAACAGCACAAAGGGAAGGGGTGGGGGTTTAGTGACAGCTTAGTTTTTGTGGGCCAATCACTGTGCCTGAAATTTAGTTTCCTTAATGAATTGGAAGTGGAAATCCCAGAAGGGACAGAGCTTGCTACATGTTTGCAAGCAGGACACTTCAGGCTGCCTTTTTACCTCATTTTAAAAGCCCCAGAGAAAAGTGACAGCTACCTCTGGAAGACAGACCAGATACGTACTGCTGTATACCAGGATGCTAAACAATCAAGGCTGTAAAGTGGGAAATATACACTGCGTTCCCTTGATTCGGCAGGGCAAACATGGCCACTATCACCCCGTGGGCCTCTGCAGCACCTCAGCCAAGCACAGTGCTGAAAACACGGTGGCTTCTGCCTGTGTTCACACAAGCTAGAAGCTTGGGAGAAATGTGTCGTTACTGCAAACGCAGGTTTACGTTGAATCAAGGTACTGGGAATCACTTTCCATTGCAAGGGCCCAGGGCTGAGCATCACTGTTGGACTCCTAAAAGAACAAGCCCTGGCAGTACAAGAGCCGTGTGCCACTGCCTGGGTCACCTGCTTACAGACTGCAAGTGCTCTGCACAGGGTGAGCTTCACTTTGTGTGTGTGTGTGTGTGTGTGTGTGTATGTGTATACACACACACACACTATATATGTATATACACATTATATATACATATATACGTTATATATGTATATATGTGTATTACACAGACATACACATATATGTATATAGACACCCTGTATATGTATATATTTTATATACATACACATATATGTATATATAGACGCTATACATGTATGTATATATACATATACCTATACATATATAACGTCTATATACATATATGTGTATGTTATACATATATAATGTTTATCTATACATATATATGTATGTGTATACATAATATAAAGTTATGTTACATATAATATAATGCTATATTATATATGTGTATATATAATGTTATGTATTATATATGTAATATAACTTTTTTTGTTGTTGAGATCAAACCATCCCTAAGGAGCCTCAGGGGTGTAACTGGTTTGCAGCCCTCTCTGCAGCTGTGGGGTTTCTTATCATGGTCTTCAGCCCCGTCCCATTTGGCAGGAGGGCTGCAGTACTGGGAACTGCCAGAGCCCTTGGTTTAAACAGCAATGCCAGCACCAAGCATTTAGACCAAGGGTCATCATTTCTTCACGCTTTGCTGCCTTACCTGGCAGCCAGCGCTTCACTGTACGAAGAGCAAACTGAGTTTTGCCCCTGACTTGCTTTTGGCATGTTATCTGCCATTTGGGGGGGAGCGAAAGTTTCTCTGTGGCCCTGATTATACACAGGAGTGTATTTATTTCTCCGATTATAACTCTATCTTGGTTGCATTGGGAATTTTTCAGTCCTAATATAGAGGTATTATAACTTGAAGGTGGTTCCAGTTTCATTATCATAGCAGTGACTTATGCTGCTCTATCTTCTTTCCTCCCTCATGAAGGAACAAACTCCACGCACTCAGCACCGTGTTCATGACAGCCCGTGGCTTTGCCCACTCCAGCAGCGTCCAACCTGTCCGTGCGCTACACCAGGGGAAGGCGGGAGGAAAGAGACAATTTGTCGAGCTCCCCATAGCAAACTGCCACGGAGACGGGAGGTATTTCTCAGCTGCACCCAGGCAGCCATGCTGGCAAGGAGAGGTTTCATTCTGGGGGGTGCAGGAGGGCCCACCCTCCCTCTCTGAGCTCGTGCTGCTAGCATGCTCCAGCTCCACCGTGTGCCATGTGCCCCTGCCTCGCTGTGATACAGACCCTTCCCCGGGACACTGCCAGGTCACTCTGTGCGGGACCACTGGGAGAAAGGTTAGGGCACCCACCCTGCGCAGAAAGAGTAGCCTCAGCCCCATTTATAGCCCTCTCCAGAAGAATAAGGCATGCTAAGCCTCTTTCTGTAAACTAAGGATGTACGTGAAGCTGTGCGGCGGCGGACTAGAATCAGACTGGCGAGTTTCACCAGTGGATTGCTGCAGGCAGCTGGGCAGAGGCTCAGCTTTGCTTTAAAGAGCCTTCGGGGCTATGCTCTTCACCCCACTGCCCCAGGGATGCCGGGGCGCCGGCAGCTCCAGCAGCAGGGATGCACTGGTGCATCAGCAATGACAGTTCATACAGGGAGGTAAATGCCCAAAAGCCAGCGGCGGGCTGTGAAACTCAAACCACAGAGACAAAAACTGATAAAAGGGTGAAGTAAAATCTGAGCTTAAGCATATTGTGTCGAGGTTGTTTGACTACAAAAGTCTGTGGACCCCTCCGGAAGCTGCAAAACACACCATACCCCCTCCGAGGAGAAGAGAGGGAGAGCGAGAGGAGAGGAGACGAGAGAGGAGAGGGACCCGCCATGGCAGCAGGCCTGCTCCAAAACGCTGCAACGACACAGCCATGTTGTCAGTGTCCTGAGCAAAAGGCAATCTCTGGAGCTCACACTGCTATGCCGTTCTTCACACAACCACACATTACATAGACACCTCCTATTTAAGCTCCCCAAAGCCTTCCATGTACTTAGCCATTAATTTAAATATAAAAAGCCGCTGCACCCCAGCTACATTGCTGCATCTGAAAGCACACCTGAGGCTCGAGCACAGCCTCCGTGGCAGGGCTGCTAAGGTGGTCTTAGTGCTGGGAGGCATAAAACACTCTGTGACCGCTTTGTAGGTCTATTTTTTTGTTTTGTTTTTTGCTTTTTATCTGTGCATGACTTTATTTAATAACTTTCAGGGGTCAGAACCACTTGTACTACAGACAACTATTGATTTCCAAAAGGGAAGCGACTGATGAATCGCTGCAGGTCCAGCTCTAGAAGATGCCCAAGTGCTGCTTGACCCAGTGTTCTCCATGCGCCTGCAGGGAGTGACTCCCCCAGCAGAAGTGAGGGCAGGGGAGACAAAGATGAATGGCTCATTTCCGCTCTAATGCACCACAGAAACAGGCTTTTATGAAAAATAGAGCACAGACCAAGACGGAAAGGGCGACAGTCATTTTCGAAGGTCACACATACCATTTCTTTATGGCAAGTTTGCCTTCTGTGACTGACAAAAGCAGGACGGATTGAGTGTCTTCCAACAGACCTGGATTAAAAATGAAGTCATGTTACTTGGAGAACTGACAGTCCCACCAGAAATAATAGAGGCTGTTGACAGTTCTGGCTTCACAATAAAAAGCATCTTCCCACATTGTCAAAAGAGCTTCTCCAGTACGGGCATAAATAAGGCATTATTTGAATGGAAATGTTAATGGCAAAGAGATATAAATCATATTGGTCTGTTGTAAAAATACACTGTAGCTGAAAAATGCATTCTTGTTTCTCGTATATATGAAAAGATATGCGTGTGTTTATAAACAAGATATGCATATCTATTAATATCTCTTTATATCTGTGTATAATTCTACGCATGTGTTGTACACATGTCGGTAGCTAAAAATACTCGGTAATGAGTCCTTCCCCTAAGAGCAAATGGTTGGTTTGATGCACTGAAGGCTGTTGTGCAAGATTTGACTAAGTACCTTTCCCATACATAAAGGTCGTAACGTAGCGACCATTGTTTTCTGCTCAGAAGCCGCTATTTCCAAGCTAATTGTTGCTAGCCTTATTAGTGGCTGCTGTCACAGCTCCTGAGGCACTACTGAGCCGGATGAGAAGCACAGCGGCTTTGATCAACCACAATCTTGACGAAGCTGGCCCTGGAAAAGAGGCATCACGAACAAGGGCTACCCTTTGATGCCACGCTCTGTGGTGAAGGAGATATTTAGCTCAAGGGCCTGAAGTGGTCAGAGAGACTCGCTGTGATGGCAAGTTGCGCCTGGCTGCTGACCGGGCTTGCGGCTATGGCTTGGGAAGAGCCCACAGCCTGAGGCCGTGCTGCAAACCCTGAGCTGGAGGCAGTCAGCTCTTTTACTATGTTATATGTATACATAAATACACACACACACACATCCCTGCATGCACATCGGGGTGAAGGAGGATTCCAGCTCTCAATGTTCAGAACAACTTTCTTTGCCTAAAGGACCAAAGCAGTTGACCCCAAGGGACAGTATCTGCAGCGTCCAGCTGCTCGGTCGGGACCATCACCACTACCATGGTACTGCTGCTATAAACTGGGGGTGTCCCCACCACCCCGGGGGCTGACACTAATGGCAACACCACAGGAGTATCCTGCGATTGCTGCTCCGAGTGAATCCCCTGGCAGGGAGAAGGAAGGGACTTCAACATGAGAAGTACCAACCCAAGCACGCCTGTTCCAGCAGGCACTGTCCCCAGAGGGGCACTGGCTGGCAGGTCGGGGACAGGACGGGGATTGGCCTGTGACCGCAGATGCCAGTGCAGTCCCAAGCCTGTTCCCCGGCAGGCCGGCACCCGAACCGGGCACTGCCGGCACCGGGCTCGTGGCTGATGGAGGTGTCGGGTGCAATGCCAATATAGGGTTATATAAATGTAAAAGCATTTTATATAAGCCTATTTTATCTGCAAATCATTTATATTTAGAACGCCTATTTCTACTGGAAACACTAAAATCATATTACATAAGAGCTTGTTTAAATCCTTTGGCTTAAGGTTTGGGCAGGGGGAGGGGTTGGTTCAGGCATGGTGCATTCAGGCTGCATTTTATAATCAGAGCCTCAACAGGCAACCGAAAGCTGGTCTTGAAATCTTTTTTGCTTTCACTCCACATTGTCCTGACAATAGCAGAACACTTCACTGGAGAGAAATTTTCCTCTCCCTCAGTGCTGCCTTCATGTTTGGAAATTTTCATTTGTAATGCTCTGGATGTGTTGCCAACATAGTAGCGACAGCAGCTCAGCACTGCCCGGCCAACCTCCTAAAGTCCAGGCTGTTACAGTGCATGGGAACACTCCTGACATCACCCGAGTGACTGCAGCGTCATTCTCAGAAATTTAAAAAAAACATTAACTGGAACTGACTATGTAGCAGTATAGAATGACTTACCTCGGCATTTGTGCAGCAATATTTTCTAATGAATTAATTATTCCCCAAGCCCTCCCCTGAGGGGAAGGCAGGAAAGATGGTGGCGATGGCTATAAAATACATGTACAACTGCACCGGAGGTAGCTGAACCACTTTGGCTGCACAGCCACATGAGTGCAGAAGTCGGCCCTAGGGCCAGCTCAGGCTGCTCTGCCACGGCTGTGAAAAGGTTCGTTTCCCATCACATGCCAGAACAAACTGCTTTACTACAGGGTTGGGATAAGACTGCACCGCACTGCGTTGTTGGGCCATGGATGCACACGGGGTCTGTACGTTACAGCTTCATCATGGCATTACGACGCGGCTCTTGGGGAAAGGCAGTCTCTGCCTGCACCGGCAGAGGTGCTGTGGTGGCCACCACCAGCAATGCATGATGGGCTCCAGCACCACTGTGGCAAACAAGTCCTTAGGCAGCATTTGGATGCCGGTCCCACCTCAGTTTCCCAGTGTGAGAAAGTCCAAAACCAGAGAAGTGGAGGATCCCACCTTGCAGTGAAGATGCCATTCCTGAGACCTCTCTGTTGGCCCAAGTCATGAATGCTACCATGGTAAACAGCACACCTTCAGTAATAATAGGCTTAACTGATCTTCCCTCCCTTCCATTCAGTCTGGACCATACCTTATGTCTCTGGGCACAGCATGCACCAGGGGCACCGTCCACCTGAGGCCGGATGCTGCCCCAGCCGCGCAGCGTGTGTCCCAGCGAGCCCCACTCCTTTGCCGCTGCAAAGGCCAGCCAGCGAACCCCAGCGCAGCCCAGCATCCTCACTTACCTTTCCAAAGTGGCATGGCCAGAGCGCTGTCTCCAGGTGGGATGTGCTACCTCTGTCAAATGGCACCACTCCCCGGCACCGGCACACTTTGCTCTCCGAAAGGAGCAGTGCTGAGCTTTCCCCCCGCTTTCTTATCTGGATGCTACCTTTAATCACCATCACCGCTCCAATTCTCCCTGCAACTGCTCCATTTTCAGATGACATGGTTCATTAGTTTCTATAAATGGCCAGGACATTGCATAGATTTCAGGGACATAGTAAGAGCTAAAGCTGTAAATGACTTTTTCTCCTTACCCTAAGGTTTCTTGCAAGGTGTCTCAAACTCCAGCATCTGGTGGAGCCCAGTTTGTCCTACCCCAGCCAACACCCTGCTCCGGCAGGGTGAGGCTTAACTGCTCCATCTTCCATTTTCCCTGCTCTAAAGTGGAAAAGACAACGCACAAATTTCTTAGGGGTGCAGGAGGAAAGCAGTTAACATCTGAGCATGCTGCAAAGCCTTCTGAGACTTTCTTTCGCTCACCAGGAAGCGAAGGTGGCTTAAACTGTTTGAAAACGATCTCATTCCCAAATTTCTGTGAGCTCAGCTGGGCAAGCGATGGGGCTGGGGAGGTGCGTGGCAGTGAGATGGTAACAGGGTGCCCTGACACCTGGAAGCAACGTGCCCCGCTGGCAAATGACCCAAGGGCACGAGCAGTGGGGTCGCCAACTTGGTTTTCACAACAGCTTCGTGAGTATTTTAAGGAGAAGGCGGGGAAGGACCAAGGTGGTCTGCCACTGACCTGCTGCCACTCTGTCCTCACCGGCGGTGCGCAGGGTGCCTGTGCTGGGGAGCCAGCGCTTTCCCAGCCCCGGGCTGCCCAAGCCCTCCTGGCTGCTGGGCCACCACGGTCCCAGGGGACGGGGGCCCAGTGCCAGGCGGCTGCCCTGCCTGCCTGCCCAGCTCCCCACTGCTGCACATCGCCGCTCAAATAGCTTAAGCAAATTCTTCTCATACTTCGCTTGAGCCAGACGCTGTAAATTGGATTAAAGTGGTGCCTGGAGAGATTTCTAGAGCCAAATATTTAACACTACCATGAATTTGAACTGTTTTCTGGGCTGCCACAGGGGTGCCCCCGCTTCACACCCTGGTGTGCTGGGGGCTCCCCAGCTCCGGCTCCATGGGTTTGAAGCCGGATCTCGTGTGCCACTGCCTGCAGATGCCAAAATTTATGTCAAATCCTGCAACAGTGAAGAAGTTCAGCTTAAAAACATATCTTCTCTTTTCTGCTTGGAAAAAAATTCTACTGGAGCTGGATGTTAAAGGAGTTGGGCATCCCTCTGCTCCGGGGAACTGCCTGAGCTCCCGGGGCAGGCAGGCCACTAACTCCAGCTAATTATTTCACTTTAAGCAGCCCATCACCTTCTATTATTTCTCACCTCTCATAAAGTCAAGTGATGTAGTGAACATCTGTGATGTTCATGGATGAGCATAGCATTTTGACTATTTTATGGACATGGAGAGCAAATCTGTCTCATTGAGCATGGAAGAAGAGGAACCGAGGCTATAGGAAATACTAGTCACACTGGCATCCGAAGGACCCCAATCGTCCACAATGCTGATGAAAAAAGTAACTTGCAGATACACCAGGGAACCCCAGTGGAGCCCAGCTTCACTGCTGCAGGACCTGCACGGTGCTGGGCAGAGCCTGGGGGAGCCCGCTGTTTCCTGAGCTTTCCTTCCTCTGCTGAAAGGTCACAGAGACTAGACGGACGCCTGTCTAGCTGTGACACCCAACTGAGAGAAGATCAGATGACCAAGAAGAATCACTCTGGAATAACCACAGCCCAGCTGATTAAAACTGATGACACAGTTCTCACCCAAGGGCTATTTTGCAGCCATCTGATTCTGCATTGCATTGACAAACACTGGTGACTTGCAGTGTACACAGCAGATTAAATTTGACCATGGATAGTAAATAAGCGGATAGCAGTTTGGACTCATGGAAAATAGTAATGTTTATTTTACCTTAAAGAATAAAGCAGTTTGGTTTAGCCTTAGAGATTTTAGTATGCATTTTCTAACGGCTCAATGAACTCATAAATTACGGGGTTAAGGCCGAGTTCATGCTTGCTTCTGAGCCTGGTCTACACATGCTGGAGGCTGGGACTTCGCAACGTAAAGCCCTCTTCTGAGCCCACCATGTTCTCACAGGCTGAAACCAGCCTCTGGCGCCCAAACTCTCCCCACTTGCAAAGAAGCAGAAACACCTCAGCAATGGGTGTGCGAGGGATTCGATGAGTTGGCCGAGCACCAGCCAGCAGCCCATCGCCAGCTGCAGCAAAAACCTCTGACGGTTCTCAAGCTGGCTACTGGTGATGGGAACCAGCTCCCCTGTTTGCAGGGACCCACCCCGCCGCCGTAAATCCACGCCAGTAACTGCTGCTGTCAGCCCCTGAAAGGAAGAGCCAGTTAGCAAGAAAAAAACACTGTTTGGTTTTTATTTTGTTTTAGGCTGGAAGGAAGCCATGGATCACAGCTCGGAGAGCAGGGTGCGATCAGCTGGGAGAAATACAGCTCCCTAGTGACAGCCGAGCTGTGAAATAGAGCTTCGTTTCGCTGCTTGGCAGTGCCTGTGAGGTCATATCAGTTAAATAAATATGATGCCAGGCTGATGTGTTGTAGGGAATGGTTTATGACCTTCATCCGATGAAAAAGAGAGCAGGCAGGTGTTGAGAGAAGGTGAGTAAACACATTTGTGTAAATAGCCGTGATCAGTCATGTTTTGGGGAACACAAGACGTCAGCCTGCTGCCAGCAGAGCCATGCTGCCTCTGCCTCGGGGGTTTGGTGTGGGCCCATAAACATGTGAGAACGGGGTGTTTCCCCCCAAACAGCCCCTGTGTGAGAGCCTCCCTGCTCCTGGCAGCCCTCTGCAGGCAGACAGCCCTCCACAGCCAGCCAGCCCTGCAGCCCCGCTCCGTTACCAGCTTTCCAACATCCTGTTTTCACTGGGGTTATTTTAATCTCCCTGTTTCCCATCATATTTTTCCTCCTGCCCATGCCAATGCAGACTGTAATTCCTGGCAGGCAGGATGGAAATCTCCTCCCCGGGCTGCGCCAGCGTTTTGGAGGATGAGCTGGACTCTCCCGTCGTCGCGCCCCAGCTCCTCTCCGCTGCCGGCACTGGTACCTGCCACCGCCCCAAACCCCCACCATGGCCAACCGCCCGCTTCACATCAAGTCATTTCAAATTCACCCAGCCACTAAATCACTCAAGCAACTATGTGCTTCCGTATTTTGCTGCATGATGGATGAAGAACCAAAAAACCTGCTTCATTGCTGACATAATGATGCTTTTACCAGGACAAGAGAAATGAGGCAATGATAAACTACCCAAGTAAGAGCCACACAGGTGTGGACAGCCAGACTCTTCCATGCTCTCCCTAGCTAGCGGTGAATTTGTGGTGTGCAGTTGCGAACTGAGAGCCGCTCAGTGGCTGCCCAGCTGGCCATGGCTCCACTTGAATGTCAGGGTTTGCTTTACTCTTGGATTTCCTCTGCCGTGGATGATGAATCTCCTCGCTCTGTGCAGGTCCCTAAGCCAGTCACGGTGAGGTTTTGCACCTTGTCTTGCTGGAAATCTATGCTGTACTCTACGTGATGCAGTTAGCAAGGACAATAGAAATACGGCTATAAGTGCCAGCAATACCCAAAGGACAGTCCCATCTGCTCTGCACTCCAATAGCTGTATAGACTGGCAGCTCCTTCACAGGGCTAGGTGTGATGTAAAATTGAGACACTCAAACAGTTGAGGGTCTCTCTGCATAAAGCATGTAAAAAGAAAATAAAGAATCATGGAAAAAAAATCAGTGAAATATCATGCATAAGGGTCCAAAAGATAATTTAGCATATAGAAGTAACTTAATCTTTCAGTATATGTCAACATCAAATTTGCTAAGAAACTCTGTAGAATTAGCAGAAAAAATGAGAGGCAGACATAACACAAAATAAAAACCAAACCCATCTGCTTTCTTAATCATAGGCTTTAAAAATGTCTCTGCTCGTTATCCAGCTATTTCAAGAACTGTACTGGTTAAATCTATATCCAAACAAACACAGAAGTCACAATAAATCTGTCATTCAGTTATTCCATTCCATGACTTTAAATGATCAAAAATGATAAAATTCAAGACAGACATTAAATGGAAACGTTGTCTCTCTACAGCCTCTAGCACTGAAGATTTAAGCTCTAATCCAATCTGAACAGCATTCCCAAGAACAAGAATGAGAAAATGTCCTTTTATTGCCAGAGTCTGGGTTTGGAGCACCCATAGCTGAAGCCTGGGCCGCAAACTAGAAGTGTGTCTAAGGATCAACCACCTTGTACAGCAGAAATTCTACCCTGGCTGCACTTGTGGTGTGGAGACACCTTTTTGGGAAGATGCTGTGGAGATGATGACGCAGAAAAATGACTAGGTTTATCCTTACCTTGCACCAGCCATGGTGGGATTAGCGTGGCAAAGAAGCCTCCACGCTGCACAGCTCTAGAGCCTTGGGGTATGGCTTGAGGAACAAGGCAAAATTCAGATATAAAGGAAAGCCTGTATTTTATTAGGCCTCACATCTATTCTGAGAGTGGCCAGTAGTCTTTAACCAAGCAGGCAGGAGATGTGGACTGTACTCAGCCACGAATCATTACTAGAAGGATATAATAAAGTTAAACCAGAAGTTACAAGAAATTTGGAAAAATTGAAAATGTAAGAGAAGGCAGAAGTAATGCGGAACGATACCGAATTAGGACAAAATATATCAGCCTTCTATCAATTAGGAAGCAAACATTAAAACTGAAAAAAACCCCAACAAACCATCAGCCACCAATTTGTGTATTATCAATAAGGGTAGATTAACCCAGGTCCCCCACTAAGGCAGAAGAAGTCCTTCCCCACGTCCCTTTCCGTATAGGGACACTGCTCTTACTCAGTGGCCTCCATCCCAGGGGACAGCTAGGGACTCTCGCCCCCGTGGCAGCACAGGATGCACTAGCCAGAGCGGGAGCCCTGCCACACCGCCCGCACTCCTGCGGGTAATCACAGCCCAGCACCTTCATTTTATCAACAAGGGAACCAAAGCCGGGGAGGGTGAGTGGGTTGTGAAAGGCAACGGTATCGCTGGCTCCGAAGCTGGACAAGTCATAAGTTCCCTGTCCTGCACCAACTGCAAAAAGCACGCTTTCGTATTTCACACCAGAATAACATCCAGCCTGGGTGACATAAAGGTTAAAAGTAATTTTGGCTGCTGTAGACCAGCACATAGATTACAAGAGGAATTTTATTATCAGAGTTCACTATAGAAGGGCTGCTTTGCAGTCAGGATGCGACAGACAGATCCCAGAGAAAAGCCAATGGCATTACGCGACGGCTGCTGCCAGCTATTAACACAGCTATTTGCAGAGTGTGGCCATACCCAGCTATCACCACGTCCACACCAGCTACCGGGGCAGAGCTCCCTCCGCACATGGTCTGGCGCATGCAAATCACCTTATCAGCGATGCTAATTCTCAGTCGCAAGAAGTCACTGAACTTTTCAACAGTCAATATTTTAAGGAGTTCTCAAATAGCACTCGGAGTAAGCAGATAACCATTTTAAATATAGAGACACTAGAATGGAAGCCCAAGAGTGCTGCGTGCCAGCGGTGATCTGGATTATTTGCTTGTTACTAAATACCCCGCAGTGTCACTTCCTAGGTTGTTCAGCTCAAGTCTGATGCAAACAGTGGCAGAACAACAAAGAATTTGCAGGGTTTTGTAAGCACTATAATAATTCAAGGAATAGGGAACGAATTGGTTCAGGGCTGCCATTGCTCAGGATTGCATCTTTGGAAGACAGTTTACTGTTTAATTACGCATAAAACCTAACTGAAGACTTGACAAGCGCTTCCAAATCTCAGCAACAGAAAAGCAACACGAGTATAAATAAAGGGAAGACCACTTGTGAGAGTGGATTTAGTTCAAGGATGCTTTCCTCCTCTGTCAATACCCAGAAATAATCTGCACCACAGAGCACCACTGAATTCCTCCGGACCCTAACTACAATTCTCTGTGCTTTGTAGTGTACATGCCCGTAGAATAGGGAATGCAAAGTCCACACGTGGAAAAACTTGCTACCTCTGACTATCGCAGAGTTTAGAAGGGGACAGAAAAAAATAGCAAAAATAGCTCCAGAGCAACATTAGTTGCATATGGAAGAAAAACTCTCCAGGAGGAAGCCTCCCCTCTGTAAAAAAAGCACTGAAAACCTGTCTGTAAACTAACGCCTCCAGGCAATAAGCCAGACCAACGTGAGAATTTAGCAAGGGTTTAAATCTATGCAGCAGGCACACTTCTGAGAACTTCTACAGCACAGAAAAAGCAATAGCAAGGTGACAGGAAAACAAAGTAAATGAAGTCATACAAATTTAGCTGTAGGCAGCACCTCATTGCCACAGATACAGGCTACCTTGCTGACCAGGGGTGGAGAAGATGCAGCAGCAGGGGCTGCCCAGCTGCCCCAGTTCCCAGCTGGTTTGCAGAACCTGCTGTCCAGCCTACAGCCCCAGCAGACCAGTTGTGCTCAAGGCAAAGACTAGCTAAGATGCGCTACTCATGCTGCAATCATACCACTAACAGCAGCGTGGGCAAAGTCTTATATAAAAAGCTGAGATTATATATAGCAACTCTTATCTAATTAAAATTAAATACAATTGTGAGAAAGTTAACTGACCATGACTGAGAACTCCTGATCAGAACAAACTGTTCAGCATTGTGCCAGTTTGCAATTATTAGACCTTATGTGATGACAGTACATGTAACTTGCTCTGGCCTGGTCTGTTCAGTAAGGGTAAACATCACCTCTTCCAGCTCAAGTTCTTGTTAGACATACTTTAAAATGCTGCCTTTTAACCAAAGACCACATAGAGAAGAAAAGGTAATTTTAAAAGATGTTTAACACCCTCATTTCTTATTTACTTTTTTGTTAAATGAGAGTGTTCCATTTTACTTGGCAAGCACCTTGGCATTGAAACAGTGGTCCCTTCACCTGGCTTATAATTTAAGCCTCTTCCATAATTTGTTTTTAAAGACCATTCAGTTGCTAGGTCACAGCCAAAGGTCTACACCTGTAGCCGTCCTATTTTTTTCTTGCAGGGATGCGCATGGCTGATGCGTGTGGGACAGAAACCATCTTCCACCCGTTGCGAACACCCTGTGAAACCCTGCGCTTTCTCCAGACTGCTCTCCCAACACAGGACTCCTGCACTTTGCCAAGGGATAATCAACTCCACACTCAGAGTATCTTCACTTTCTGGCAGTAGATTTCACTTTGCATGGTCCTTACGAGGCACTTTTACTTTCTTTAATGATCTCCACATAGGGAATTACTTCTGCTTAATAAGCCAGACTGCCTAGCCGTACCCTCCAACGATCCACGGATGGAGCCTGTTATGAGAGCAGGGTTTTCACCAAAGCAGCCAGCAGTGCCTGTACAGCATTGCTCCCCCAGCACAAATAGAAGTCAAAGGCAGTGAAGCATCGTGCTGGATTTAGGCTCAACACTTGACTCTCCCCTTCCTTTTTGAGTGTAAAATGTTCCCTTTCTACCATTACAGGCTTAAGTACTGCCGATTGGTGTTCTTAAAGGGGGGAGGAAGGAGAAAAAAAAAAAAAAAAAAGACTTCATTTGCACAAGATGTTTTGAAGCTGAATTTTGTTTCCAGTTTCTAAGCACTTCCCACCCATTGCTTTCATCCAATATCAGAAGAAAACTACATCACTTCAAAACAGTCCCTCACCTAGGAAGGGGCAACCAGCCATTTCCTCCTCCCTACAGCCCCATACATAGGAATTGATGTCGCTAAATAAACGTTCATATACCATACCCAAGGACATACACTGTGTCCCTCTCCCCAAGTGACCATTTTGTGCCATGTTCAAGGGGCAGCTCCTTGATTTAAGTGAGTTGCAGCTGTGCCACCTGCCAGAGGAGCGGGGGAGGAGGGATGGAAAAATTTGGAGGAACTAAGACACTGTCATGGAAAAAGTTGTAGGAGTTTGCCAAAAGATGTAGCTTTATTAGACGGCTAATTAGCTCCCTCAGGAACAGTTCTGATGGAACTGGAAGAGAAATACATACCATTCTTGGGGCTTGCTGCAACAGAGACCCAATCCGCACATTTTGAAACATCCCACAGGAGTGACCTGGTCCTGCCCCTGAAATCTCCTTGTGAAAGTGCCCCAGACAGGCTCTTGGTTGAGGGACCTGCACGATTACCAACCCCAGGTTGCCAGCAACATGAAAGTGCTCACACACACTTGGAGCAGCTTTCCCACTTTAACACTATTCTGTATAAAAAGTTGGTAAAACAGTAATGCTCACTTATACTCTGGAATTCAATTGTATTTTCAAAAAAAAATGGTTATTCACACTACCGTACGCTTATGCTTTCATAGCCATACCATTACACAAGATTTTCTTAAATACAGCCCGTAGGTACTGGGACAGAAGCGTACTTCTGGAGTCTCCTTCCAGGGTGCTGCATCCCCAGCAGCAGCACTTCCAAGGTAGACTGCAATACAATTTCTGATGCTTCCTTGTGCACCTTGTATTAGGGAGTGCAGGCAAGCAGGCCTGCCTTCACAATACAGCCAGCTGCATTACAGTAGCACCTCTTTATCTTTCATTGCACAAAGCATCAAAAAACAACAGTCATTTTTGCTGGCCATGTTTTTATTTGTTTTTCGTTTTAAACAGGGGAGCCAATGATACATCCAGTATTTAAAAAAATCAGAAGGTAAAACAAATTTTCAGAAGACCGAGATGCTACATGCTATATTTAACCTAATTTTATTCATGCTTGCTTTTGAGGGGGGTTGGGAGTGGGACAGGAATCATTCAGTAAAAACATACAGTAAAAACAAAATGTCTCACCATATAGAACTTTAACCTACAGTAATGTTGTACCTTAATTATTTCCATGCACACAACTAACATTACAAAATTTTTTAAAAATGAACACAATTAAGACTTCTAGGAGCATTTGATAATAAAGCAATTCCTAATTTCTTTTGTAGAGATCAAGCACCTCCAATTACAAATTCCTATACACAGTGAGTGCTTTACTTGAAATGAAAACTAAAAAATAAAAATAAAAAATGTATTGGATAGCCTCAGAATAAGCCGATGTTAATATATATCCAGCTATGTAGGCAATAAAACCATAGTGCTAAACAAAAACTTTTATCTGAAAAGTAACTCAAAAATTAAGTTGACTTTCTATAATTACAGAAATATACTTATTTGCTAAAATAAATAAAAGTGCTGCATATTAACACTTCACTATAAAGAATGCATACCAGAACATTTATAAATATTGAATGATTTTTCAATAAGAATAGCTACTACAATAATGCTGGCTAAATAGAAGTGCATAATGAGAAGCACTATGGGTGGTTAATGTTTTGCCACATACTGCTGTTACCTTGAGGTAGATAACACATGCGTACCAAATTCTGCATTCATTTCAGTTGCTGCTGGTATCATGTGTCTAAGAAATGTGTACAGTATGAAAAACTTTAAGATACGCATGAATGAAAAAAATGTTTTGGGAAAAATAGATATTTTCATGCAATTATGTACAGTCTCACTGTGTAAATTTCAAGGCAAGGTTCTTTTTCTGCAAAACATGGACACTGTTTTACTGAGAGAATGGGGTTTTTTTTCTCGGTTTAGTGCATTTTTTTGTTACCTCCTGCATTTTGCATTATTTTGCTCTATTCTTTAATTTTGTGTGCAAACGACATGCCAGTTTAAAAACAAAAGTAACTAATGTATAGAAAGTAATTCTGGATTGTAAAAACAATGGTAAACAGAAAACTAATGAAATCCATACCAAAATTACACCATCTGATTCAAGTAAAAAAATTACTTACACTAGTAATAAAAAAAGACAAACACATCTCATGAATATAAAAGAAATGTCTGCTGAGTGTTTTAATTTAGATGTTTCAGAATGCTGCTGTACGTTTTGTGGGGAATTTGGGGAGATGATTTCATAGCAGAAGGCGTTAACGTGGCCTGTATTGATTTCAGTGGCGAACCAACAGGGCTGTGAAACTGAGGAATACCTATAGCCTCAAGCTGCTTGTTGAAGAGGAGTTCTCCACTGTTACTGAGAAAGCTCTCTTCTCTTTCCTTCTCCCCAGGCTTCCCCTCTTCTACTGGCTCAGGTTCTAGCATTTCAGCATCTTCTTTCTTACTAAAAAATTTGTCCAAATAACTGGTGTAAGTATTTTCTTTTTCAACTTGTTCATCTTTCCTTACTTCGCAACAGAACTGGTCTATGAGGAAGCACTCCTCCCCACTACTTACAAACTGACTGTCCCAAGAAGTTTGGTACAGAGCTTCCAGCTGTGCCAAATTAGCCATTCCTTTCTCCTGCTTCTCTCTGCTTACTGACTTTGATATTAATCCTTTCAACTCTATTTGAGACACTGAGCTATTCAAGTCATTTAATTTATCAACATCAGTAGACTCGTGTTGTAAACTAAGCTGAATGGTTTCTGCTATAAATGAATCAAAGTCAAATCCTTGATTCTTCTCCCTTTCTTTTTCAACAAGTTGCTGTGATGCTTCCTCAAGTGCTATCTGAGCTTTCACCAACCCATTCTTTTCACATTTAGACTTGCCTTTCTTATCAGACTTCTCTTTGCTCTGTTCCTTCCAGTTCGAAAGATCTATAATAAGCTTGGGCTCATAGTAATGATTAACTTCACTGTCTCGCCAAACTAAATTATCTAGGTATGAAGATGACCTCATTTTGTAATTACAAGTGTGACTACATTCCAGATCACAATACTTGTTTTCATGGTGATCTGAATACTGCCAGCAAGGCTCAGTAGAGAAGTGGGTGTCAAAGGCAGGATCCTCCAGATACTTTTCACGATCTCCATCCAAATATTTGCGAGGATCTACTTGCACTTCTTCCTCATCAGTAACATCAGAAAGAGCCCTTGGATCACGCTGAACTTCATCAGCTTCATAGTTATTATGAATAGGCCAGTCATGGTCTGAAAACTGACTTTCATGGTATCTGTAAAACAATTTCCTAAGTGTTAGCAGCGAAAAAACAGAGACAGTTAAGTTTAGAAATTCCCTTACAGAATAATGACAATTCAACACAGAAAGTTTGTCCTCAATCCA